>JAVTVY010044263.1:0-203756 GCA_036873755.1 Hanleya hanleyi | reverse complement strand
ACAACTCGTGCATGCATTAGGCACAGTCACTGAAAGTACTTGGTTATTTTCACCAAAAGCAATGTAGCCGAAGAGCACACAGTTACCTGACTTGTGGATATTGGATTGTAGAGCCTGTATTTTAATAAATTATGAAAACTAATAAATATAATCTTATTTTTTCAAATCGTTTTTTTATTTTATTTTTGTTCTCTGGTCTTTGATTACATAGAGCTCTTATTCTATGTCATAGAGATCTGGGTATGTAGAAAAAAAATAATAACTCGTCTTGACATCAATGCAATAAATTATTTGAACAAACAAAATTATATTTATTAATTTTCATAAATCATTGAAAATATACTTAGGCATCTACCATCCAATTACCCACAGGCCAGGCAACTGTGACACCGACCCCAGAAAAATCTTGTCGAAACAACGTTTTTACCGAAAGTTCAACATTATGACCGATTGTGGTGTATGAAGGGAGTGCTTTATGGTATATATTCATTCACTTCTCAGATAGATGTGTGTAACATTATGACCGATTGTGGTGTATGAAAGGAGTGCTTTATGGTATATATTCATTCACTTCTCAGATAGATGTGTGTCAGCACTGTTATACTTACGTTTGACAAGAGCTTTTGGATGTTCTGCAGGCTTCCTTACCCGGCCTCTCACAGACCGCTGTTTGCTAGCTCCTCCTACAATGTCTCTCACAGAACGTTCGGGGTCAGTTCTCCTTTTACGGCCTGTCACAGAACGCCGAGGGTCCGTTCCTCTTGCACGGCCTGGCACAGAACGCCGAGGGCCTCTTCCTCCTGCACGGTCTCTGAACGACGCTTGGGGACGGTTCTCCTCGGGCATGTCGACACTTTGTCCATCAATCTGTGTTCCTGTTGAGCCTGCATTATAAATTATGCATTACATCCCCAAATTACAATCCAGTGATACGCATGCTCTCTAAGGTTTAGGAAAACAGTATACATTCGCCGTAATGATGTCCTGTAGAGATAGGAGTTCTGACGTCAAGTTATATTTTAGATCGGCTCTCGAAGCGAACATAATCGGATGCATATGGTCTTCTATATTTGTTACAGCGTTCAATGCCCATAGACCTTTACTTATACAAACTCGATGGATTTTGTTTCAAAATATATCTTACCTCTAGGACTGAAGATGGTGAGGACGAGGTTCGATGGTATCGCCTTGTTTCTGCTAGATATCGTTTCCTTGTTGTATGTCGCCCCAATTGGTTTGGGTATCTTTGTGTCAGTGGAGCCTGGAATGTTGAAATCTGTAAAATTAGACAATCAGGGGATCCTCAGTCATTATGGTATATATAGTCAAGTGTATTAATTCTCTGTATAACACATCAACAGTTGTGGATTGTTGATAAGCTGGTATTTGGGTCACTTGGTATGCTCTATAAGGGTTAGAAAAACATTATATCAGCCCGAAAGTTGTCACCCAATAGAGAGCCGTCGCCAGATTCTGTCATCGTTTTTATACGGTGGTGACCATTTCTGTTCAAAGGCGATGAGGCCTGATGCTCACACTATTTGGTCGGATATTAAAAGTTTATCCGTGATACTCCTCCACCAAAAGCATTGCAGCCAAAGGGGATTCGTCTCCAGAAATATTTGGTTAAAACAATTATTTCACCGACAGCGACAATTGGGAACCTCAAACAAAGGCGGTTTTATGTTATTTACCACTGGTGGAATCCACGGCTGTTCCAAGAACTTGACCTTCTGTTCTCGGTCTGACTTCTCTCGCTTTGATTCCACGGGAAGCTTTCATATTGGTATGATTCTCGGCTGTCGTCTGTGAACTTCCTTTGCCTGCGAAACAAATACAATTCCACACTGCAGAATACAGAAATTAAGATTCATTTAAGGAATAATAGTATATTTATGGGCCATTGCCGTGTCTCTACGATACCAGTGGCGTCAGTCAGAAGCGAATTCAAAGTGGTACCATCATACCAGGGAGAGAGTGGGACATAGTTAAGAGGGGATGCCCCCATCTCACAACATGAACGATTTTGGGAGAAATTACAATAAAATGGCGCTCAAAGAGAGCATCTAAAAAGTTGTTGTTTTCTTGTTGTTGTTTTTTTAATAAGAAACAACTGTTTTGTCAAGTCATAGCTCATTACTTCTATGAAGCTCCAATATTCTGAAGAACTAAGAGTGTACGTGAAGTTCCGAGTCTTCTCCAATATCGGTGTCACATAACTTACTCGCTGGGACAGATGTGTTGTCTATTTGAGGACAGGGGCCAGCTCGGGTACTGTCTGTCATAGAACGTTGGAGGCCTTTCTCTCCACGAACTTTGATCCTTTGTTTGTCATCTTGTGCCTGGGTTGAGCCTACAATGGAAATTATACCATTATTACCATTGCAATCAATGCTGTCCAACAATGAATAATAAACTATATTAAACAAATACTATTTAAGAAAGCTCGTGCATTAAATTGTATTTGCGTGGAGAAGATCAGTGTTCGTAGTACTATCGTATTAAACGTAAATTAATAGGTTTGGAATTTTTACTCTTGTATATTTTTGAAAAAATCTTCTAGTGAGTGAGTGAGGGAGTAAGTGAATAGGATTTAACGTCGCATTCAACATTATTTTAGTCATATCGCGACGAACCAGCTAAGTACCACCCAGTCAAGTTGCGTTCCTGTTGATTCAGAAGAAATCTTTGAAGCAACATGGAACCAGACACCCTCCATCCACCCTATAACACACCAAGGACAGCACACAAGACACAGACAGGGCGCTTACATGGTGTAATAAAGACAAGTGATATTACAGTGCTAGATATCACATCAAGTTTCTGTTGCTTCTCAGCAAAATGCATTGAAGCAACAGAAACCCGTGCCCACCGGACACCCACCAATCTTCTATATCTGTTGCACCGTTCAGGGAGGGAGGGAGGGAATTTGGCTTAATGTCACACTCAAGTTTGTTTCACTCATATGGTGACAGTCAGTTTGGTTGGTGGAGGAAGCCGGAGTACCCGGAGAGAACCACCGCCCTTCGGCAAGTAACTGACAAACTTTCACACATGGATCAACTGGGCTCGAACCCTTGCCGGTTCAGCGATGTGAGGCTAGCGGTCTCCAGCGAAGCGCCTTAGACCACTCGGCCACCGAGGGCCCTTGCACCGTTCAGTACCCATATACCTTTACTTATAGAAACTAGATTTCATCAACAGATTAATGTTGTGTTTTGTTGGTTGCCTAGCCACGTTGGCATCAAAGGCAATACTGAAGCTGATGAAATGGCTAAGGCAGCCCTAGATAATGAGGTTGATCCTGTTGAAATCCCATACAGCGATTTCAGACCTTCTGTCTGTGCTTATTTGAGAAAGCTGTTTCAATCTTTATGGGATGCTGTGAATAATAACAAAACTTCATGAGTTTCGAAAAACTGTAGGATAAACTCATCTAAGTAGCCAGAAATGTTTCGATCAAGCCATGATCAGGCGATGTAGAATCGGCCATACCCGATTAACTCACGAACATTTACTAAAAAAGGAACCAGCCCCAGGTGTATTCCATGCCACGAAGATCTCACGGTGAAACATATTCTTATCGCTTATATAGATTTCAAGGTTGTAAGAGATTCTCTTTATCAAGCAGCTAATTTAGAAGATCTTTTTAGTCGGGTAAAAGAAGACTGTATTTTAGGTTATTTGAAAGAAATAGGTTTGTTGTATAAGTTTTAATGTATGTACATGTGTTTGGTGTGTTGTGTTGATTACTTCTGGATTGCTGGGTTGTGCACTTGTTTTTGTTGGAATACTTAGAATTTTGTTTGATCGTTGCTATACAGCTGAAATATTGCTGAACGCGACGTTAAACCTTAATTCTCTCTCTCTCTACTTATAGAAACTCGACAGATTTTGCTTCAAAATATCCCTTACCTCTGGGACTGAAGACGGTCAGGACGAGTTTCGATGGTATCGCCTTGTTTCTGCTGGATATTGTTTCCTTCTTATATGTGGACCCAGTTGGTTTGGGTATCTTTGTGTCAGTGGAGCCTGGAATGATGAGAAATGTCAAATTAGACAATCAGGGGACCCCATTCATTCTCATATGTATCTTCATGTGTATTTATTCTCTATGTCTATTATGTCACGTCACCAGTTGTGGATTGTTGATAAGCTGGCATATAGAGTACTTGGCATTCGCTCTAAAGTTTAGGAAGACAGCATATCAGCCCGATAGCTGTAACCAAAAATGGAACCATCACCATAATCCGCTATCACTTGTATACAGTGGTGATCATTAAAAGAGACCTGGTCATCACACTTTTTATCGGATATTAAAAGTTTATCAGTGATACTCTTTGAATATATTTTCATCTTTTCACCAAAAGCAATGAAACCAAAGGGCATTCGAATCAAGAAACATCCGGATGAAACAATGTTTTCACCAATAGCTTTCCAGATCAGTCGGAAGCTCAAACAAATAACCTTAAGATAATATCCCAAAAATGCATCATTTCAGACGGATTTCAAAGGGATTATTTCATTTACCACGTGTGGAATCCACGGCTTTTCCCAGAGCTGGACCTGTTCCACCTGAATTTTGCCTGATTTCACTCGCTTTGATCCCATGGGAAGCTTTCAAATTGGTATGATGTCCGGCTGTCGTCCGTGAACGTCCTTTGTCTGAGAAACAAATTAAATTCCATACTGCAGAAAACAGAAATTGGAAATTACGATTCATTATGGAACAATAGTTAGTCAGTATGGGGTCGTTGTCTTGGGTCACGATATACCGTATCTCTGGTGTCAGTTTTAAGGGCGAAGCGAATTCAAAGTGGTACGACCATACCCCAGGGAGCATAGCAAGAGAAGGCAACAGAGTTTTAGATGGGATCGCCACCTCCACCTCGTAATTTTGGAGAATAAATCAAGTGGTTTGTTTAGAATAGGATTCAACTATCTGGTCAACTAGAATCGAATATTCTAAAAACATAAGAGTGTATGTGATATTGTGAGTCAGATCCGACATTCATATTCAGCCGTCGCCCGCAAAAGAATTTCCGCGTCAGTATTTCGTACGACAGCGCCAATTCCAAATGTGTATGAAATAAAAGTGATAAAAACACAAGATAATTTCATACAAGAGAGAAGCATCTAACTTACCCGCTTGGACTGATGCACTGCCTGTCATAGAACGATGAATGCCATGAACTTTGGTCCTTTGTTTATCATTTTGTGTCTGGGTTGAGCCTACAGTGAAAATTATACCATTACCACCATTGCAATTAATGATGTCCAGTACAATAATGAACAATTAACTGTGGTAAACATATACTGTACTAGAAAGCTCTTGCATTAAGCTGCGGTTTAGTAGAGAAGCCCGGAGTTTGTAATATTATTATTACTATTTTAGTCTTGTACAATTTTGCACAAGTCTTTCCGATGTCGATCTCGTTAACGATGCTAATCCATGGTTTTGTTCAGCTGACGCATGTCAAACAAGTACAAGATTCAATCCTAAATGTATATTCAATGATAAAAGCTGTGGGGAATCTTACCTCTAGGACTGAAGACGGTGAGGCCAAGGTTAGATGGAATCGCCTTGTTTCTGCTGGATATTGTTTCCTTACTATATGTTGTTGCAGATCGTGTAGGTGATAATTCATGCGGTCCTGGAAAGGTGAAAACACGCGAACATTACCGTATATATCCAGAAATTCACCATATGCACGCAAATGGCCCAATCAAGACATAAGAACAATGGAGTACTCACAATAATCAGTTTACCAATCAGTCTAGCCATACAGTAAAAGATCACAGTAAAATGATGAACTCAAGACAATCACAAGCCAATCCGAAAACGGATAGAGGAAAGAGGAGAACCACGTTCCCGTCATTATGTCACCCACCTTTGGAGGAATTGACCGTTTTCTCCAGGACTTTACCTTTTGGTGGACAATATTCCGATTTTGTTCTCCTGGTGTTGGCCTGAGAGGATGTGTCCATTTTGGTCCGATATTCAGTTGTCGGCTCGAGACGTTCTCCGTCATCTGAAGTACAGTAAGTTCCCGTATAGCAAATTGTAGTTAATCAATGCTGAACACGACGTTAAACTTAAATTCTCTCTCTCTCTCTCTCTCTCTCTCTCTGCCATTAATCAATCGAGAAGTATCATCCACATAACAGATGTTCGGTTGACATTCATTCTACCGGATAGAGAAGCAGATGCAGATACTGTTGGCTTAGGGGCAAACAATATCTCTTACCTGCGAGAGTAAGGACATTAGGTTTGTTGGAAATAACTCTCTTGTTTCTGCTCGAAATGGTGTCACGGAAATAAGCCGTTGCAGAGTGTCTTGGTGTTCTCGGAGTTCTGGCGATCTCTGAAATGAGATTTGAGATTTTGTGTTAACCACAAGAAACTAATTCGTCCCTGAAGAAAACTATATAATATAATACAATTGGGCCAGACAACTCCTTTGTGATATTTGTAATGTAACTGTTGACCTATATAATATGTTCCATATGGCCAAGACAACTCCTTCGTAATACTTGTAATGTAAGTGTTAAACTATATAATATATCCCTGTGGCCAAGACAACTCCTTCGTGATATTTGTAATGCAACCGTTGAACCACTTTATGATTATAGAATAACTAACTCGTGAAACAAATCGATGTATAACCCTAACAAATTAAACGATATGCTAGTATAGCGGGATAATGAAATGTGGAAACAATACCTGTTGGTTTCGGTAGTTTGGAGGCAGTCGTTCTGGATTTTCGCTCAGTATCAGTGATGGACCATCTGTTGCCTGGTGCTGTGGCTCTCGGTATGGGTGGTTTACTTTCTGTTTGTTTTGAAGTTGCTGGCGATGGTTTGGAGGCAATGGTTCCGATGTCTTGTGCATTGTTCGCGGTGTGGAATGCTTTTCTTGTCCGCCATGTAGACTTTGACCCAGGTGGTTTGAATCTTATTGGTGAAAGTTTTGAAGGTGGCGTTTCGAAGGTAGTGGTTCCGAAATTGTCATTTATGGGAGATTCCTCTGTCGGTTCTGGGGTTCTTTGTCCAGATGGTTTGGATTCTCTTGCTTGTGGTAGTGTTCGTGATGACTTTGGCATATTCGTTTCGAAATCTTGCACAGTTCGGGAGATATCCTTTGTCGCTTCTGTAGTGGCTGATGCGCCTTGTGCATTGTCCGCAGTGTGGAACGCTTCCCTTGTTAGCCATGTAGATTCTGATCCAGGTGGTTTAGATCTTATTGTTGATAGTTTCGATGGTGACGTGTCGAAGGTTGTGGTACCGAAATATTGTACATCTCCGGTGATCGGCCATGTCTTCCTCGGTTTTGTGGTCTTTTCTCCAGAAGGCTGGGACTCTGTACATGACGATGTCGCTGGTGGCAGTTTCGAGGCAGTGGTCTGACAGTCTTGTACAAGGCTAGAGATCGAGGATTCCATCGTCGAGTTTATGTGCTTTGTTCCAAATTGGTTGGATTTTGTGGGCCGCGGCGATACTGGTGGCAACTTGGAGGCAAAAGTTCCATAGTTTTGTACATCGTTGTTTATGGGTGATTCCTCTGTCAATTCCGGGGTTCTTGGTCCACATGGTTTGGATTCCTCTGATAGCAGCAGAGCTGGTGACGGTTCAGACGGTTTGGGTTCAGTATGTTGCGGTGGTGATGATGGCAGATTTGCGGCAATGGTTCCGGAGTCTTGCAGACTGTCGGCGTAGGACGATTCGTCTTCCAGTTCTGTTGGCATTGGTTCAGATGGTTCGGATTCTCTTGGGTTTAGTGGCATTGGTATTGTTGTGGAGGCATTGCTTCTGGAGTCTTGTACATCATCGGTGCTGAACAACTCATTTGTCCGTATTCCAGACGGTTTGCATTCCCTTGCTTTTGATAGTGTTTGTGATGGCTTTGACGTAGTCGTTTCGAAGTCTTGCACATTTTGGGAGATGGAGGAGTCCATTGTCGCTTCTGTAGTGGTTGAAGCTAACATTTTACATTCTCTTAGACGGGTTGTCGGTGGTGGTGTCAGTTTGGAAGCAGTATTTTCAAAGTATTGTCCATTATCGGTTTGAGACGATTCGTTTTCAGGTCCTGTTGCCTCTGATCCGGGTGGTTTGGATTCTCCTGTTTGCGGTCGTTCTGGCGAAGGTTTGGAGGCGGCGGTACCGTAGTATTCCACATTGTCGATGCATAACGAATCCTTTATCGGATCCATGGCCTTTAATTCCGATCGTTCGGAGTTTGCTGATTGTGGTGGTGCTGTTGGCAGTTTGGCAACAATGGGTCCGTAGTCTGGTGCGTTATCGGTGCATGGCGATTCCTCTGTCTGTCCTGATGGCTCGAAATTTGCTGATTGTGGGGGTGCTGTTGGCAGTTTGGCGACATTTGGTCCGCAGTCTGGTGAGTTATCGGTGTATGGGGATTCCTCTCTCGGTCCTGATGGTTCGGATTTTGCTGATTGTGATGTTGCTGATGGCAGTTTGGAAACAATGGGTCCGTAGCCTTGTGCTTTGTCGGTGCATGACGATTCCTCTGTCTGTCCTGATGGCTCGGATTGTACTGTTTGTGGTGGTGCTGCTGGCGGTTGGGCGTCATTGGGTTCGCAGTCTTGTGCGTTATCGGTGTATGACGATTCCTCTGTCGGTCCTGGTGGTTTGGATTCTGTTGGGTGCGGTGAAGCTGCTGACGATTCGTCGGCATCGGTTGTGGTTCCAGAGTTCTGCTCTTTGTCGGTGTTGGAAGGTTCGTTTGTTGTCTCTATGGCATTTGATCCATTTGGTTGCGATGGACCTAATAACTGGACGGGAGCAGATTTTTTAGGTACTGATCCAGGTGGATTGCTTTCTTCCAGTTTTGAGAGCGCGGACGACAGCTCGGAGGCAGAGGTCGCCGGTTTGAAGACTTTTGATGCAGGTAGTTTGAATTCTATTCTTTCCGATGCTACTAACGGAGGTTTTGGGACCGTGAATCCCGAGTCTGGTATGATGAATGCTTTCTCTGTTGGTTCTGTGACCTTTGGTTCAGATGGCTTAAATATTGTCTTTCGTATCGGTTCTGGTGTCGGTTTGGAGGCGAAAGATCCATAGTCCTGCACATAATCGTTTATAGGCGATTTTTCTGTCGATTTTGGGGCCATCTCTATAACAGGTTTCCATTCCTCTGATATCAGAAGAGCTGACGAAGGTCTGGTGACAGTATATCTGGAATCTTGCGTATTGTCGATCTTGGTCGATGACATTGTCGGATCTGTGGTCTTATGTCCAGGCGCTTTGGCGTCCAACCGTTTCTGTGGTGATGGTGGCGCTGTGGCGGCAATGGATCCGAACTCTTGCAGACTGCCGGTGTTAGACAATTCCACTTCTGGTCTTGTTTTCCTTGGTCCATACGGTTCGGGGTCTTTTAAATGCGGTGATATTGGTGTCCTTGTGGTAGCAGTGACTCCGGAGTCTTGCTCATCGTCAGTGTTGAACGATTTATTTGTCCGCACTGTGGTGGTCGGTGCGAACAGTTTACATTCTATTGGGTGAAATGGTGGTGATGTCGGTATCGGAGGCGATGTCGGTTTGGAAGCAGCGGTTTCAAGGTTTTGCCCATTGTCGGTGTTAAACGATTCATTGTCGGTGTTGAGAGGACCCTTTCTCGGTTTTATGACCTTTAATTCCGAAGGTTCGGATATTTTTGATTGTAGTGACGCTGTTGGTGGTTTGGCGACATTGGCTCCGCAGTCTTCTGCATTACCGGTGTATGACGATTCCTCTGTCGTTCCCGATGGTTTGGATTCTGCTGGATGCGGTGGAGCTGCTGACGATTCGGAGGTACCTGTAGCGATTCCGGTGTCCTGCACTTTGTCAGTGTTGGAAGATTCCTTGGTTATTTCTATGGCCTGTGATCTAGTTGGTTTCGATGGGTTGGCTAAGGGGTCGAGAGCATTAGCTCCGAGGGCTTGCACATCATCAATGGTGGGTGATTTTTTAGACGGTTCTGGTCCAGGTGGATTGCATTTTCCCTGTTTCAGTGGAGCTGACGACGGCTTAGAGGTAGTGGTTCTGGAATCTACCACATTATTATACGGTTTCTTTGTCGAGTTCAGGACTTTCGATGCAGTTGGTTTGAAGTCTGTTCTTCCCGAGCCTTTTAGCGACGATTTTGGGACAGCGGATCCGGAGTCTTGCATATTGTCGATTGGAACTTTTGAGGACTCTGTGGCTATTGATCCCCGTGGTTTGGATTCGTTCGGTTTCGATGTTGCTGGTGACGATTTGCAGTTATTTCCCGATCGATGAACGCTGTTGACGTTGGAAGGATTCTTTGTTGTTCTTGTTGTTTTTGGGCTGGATCTTGGGGGTTTCAATGTTGCCGGGATGGGTTTGGAGGTAATCGTTCTGGAACCTTCAACGTCGTCGCTGTCGGACGGTTTCTTTGTCTGCTCTGTGGCTTTCGGCCCGGAGGATCTGGCTCCTCCTGTTGGTTTCGATGGTAGTGCTGGTGACGGATCCAGGCCAGTTTTTCCAGACGCAAACACCTCGTCACTCTTGGACAGTTTCTTAGACTGTCCTGTGGCTTTTGGTCCAGGTGGTTTTAATCTTCTTGGCTTCGGTGGTAACTGTGACGGTTTTGACCCGATCGCTCTAAAATCAGGCACATTGTCAATGTTGAGATCTTTCTTCCTTGCCCCTGTCGTCGTTTTTTGTTTTAATCCGGTTAGTTTTAACGATGCTGGTGTCGATATGGAGATGGTCGTTTTGAATACCTCATCACTGTTGGACAATTTATTGGCCAGTCCTGTGGATTTTTGTTTTGGTTGTGATCTATCTGGTTTGGAAGGTGATGCCGACAGTCTAGATGCTGTGAGTCTGAGGCATTGTTCATCATTGATACTAGATGGTTTAGTTTTCTGACCTTTGACTTTAGATCTGATGGGCCGGATTGGTGTCGATCCTGTTGGCTTCAATTTTGCCGGCAACGGTCTGTGGAGAGTAGTTCTGGAGGTCTTATCACTGGTGCATGTTATATTTGTTAACGGTCCCATGGTCTTTGGTATCGGCGGCTGTGAATCTGTTAGAATATATTATTTATGATACTTTTGCCTACTTTGGTGACATGTACGAATTATCGATGATGATAATCAGTACATGTTTAATACAAGCTGCAAATCAAGAAGAACAGGAAAGAGCTGCGAGTAGACGGTATAAAGTTAAAAGATCCCTTGGTATTGATATCTAACAATTGCACGAGGCAAGTCTGTGTGGTGATTCACGTGTGGCAATCAAACTAGCGAACCTGGGAAGCCTGTCATCAAATCGCTGACAGTGAATGAATGCGCGCTCCCTCTAAAAGAAGATTAACTAATTAAGACGTGTACTCTGTCATGTTCCTATTTCAGATAATTAGGACGTGTACTGTTCCTATCCCAGGTAATTAGGACGTGCACTGTTCCTATCCCTGATAATTAGGACGTGTACTGTTTCTATCCCAGGTAATTAGAACGTGCACTCTGTCCTGTTCCTATCCCAGATAATTAGGACGTGTACTCTGTCATGTATCTATCCAAGATAATTAGGACGTGTACTGTTCCTATCCTAGATAATTAGGACGTGTACTCTGTCATGTTCCTATCCCAGATAAACGAGAGAAAGTTTCAAATTGTGATATTGGAAAGCTAATCTTTGTCCACCGTCATTGCTATGTATGTTGCGTTTAACTGTTTCTGTAGTTACAAGGTAGAGACTGAAGGGCTTGGTCGGTATCGGGCCTCATAGACTTCAACTAATATTTCCCCCAGTTTGGGCCGTTTCTCTAATCTAACGGCCACATAGTTCATCAGTTTCCATTAGATGACTAGATAGGGTTATTACATGAATGCTGTTCAGTATTTGTATCGAAAACGGCTCAAGGCGGTGCTAGGAGTCGTGCAGTGATGCCAATCAATGTGTCCACATGAACAACTACAATAAAAACGTGGGTGAGATACAAATATTCAGAGGAATCATTTTTGGTTCTTGAGATGAATTTAGATATGATGTATTGAGAATATTGACCTCTGGGAACATGTGATGTCTCGTTAGTACTCCGGCAGTTTGCCACCACCATTGTATTTTGCGTTTAATTCGCATGTTCATCCGCATTATTAGCGACAAAACATAGTACTGCATGTGTCAAATCTGAAAGAATTTTCGGCCCGCATTCAACTGGATATTTCCATGGAGCTATTGTCAAGAAAATCCCAGCAATAATGTATAGCTTACCGTCGGTAGTTTTAATGGGGTTCTTGGGATCCAGCGCTTGGGTGGGTCTTATTTGCTCATCATTCTTGAAGTGACGTTTCTTCACAGAGTTTTTGTCCTCTCTCTTTGTTTGGCATACTCCTGAAGAGACAAATATAAAGGAAATTGAAGTTGTATACAACAAGCTTAAGTTAGACATGTGAAAAGATCATTTTTTCAGTATATTGTAGGTTTTCTGTCCTTTCATTCGGTTACGAACCTGTCCGAGGTATTTTTCTCCTCCATTCAAATTAGACCAATGAATTAAGTATGGATATTTGTTAATTCAGTAGAAAACACAATATATATGCAGATGAAAAATAAACGAACCTTTGTTTGAGGTGTCATCGTAGCTGCCGTCAATCGAGGTTGACCTTTCTGAAACTGATCGGTTTCTGATAAGAACCTCGTGTGTTTGGGAAGCCCGGTTGTTTGTAGCTGTGGAGCATGTGGTTGCTGGTGATGCCGGTACGACAACTCCCGTCAGTTGGGGTGTTAGACACTCGTTCTGCTTGTTGTGTGGTTCCGGCGACTCGGTGGGAAAGTCGTTTCGCCTAGCAGGAACTGGCTCTTCGTCGTGCATTTGAGCAGCCTGGTCGCTTGTAAGCATGGCGGTTGCCACTGGTGATTCTAATACAGTTGTCTGTGGCTCTGAGGACAATTCGGAAGAGTTGATGCATTTTTCAGTCACTGATCGTTTTCCGCTTGCCATTTGCAGTGTTTGAGAAGCCTGTTCGCTTGTAGGCAAGATGCGTATGATGTCTGGTAACGCTAGGACGGTCATCTGTGGGTCTGGAGACTCGTTTGGCACGTCATTGTATCTTTCAAACACTGCTGTCTTGATACTAATATCCTGTTGTGTTTGAGAAGCCTGGTCGGCTGAAGGCATGGAGCATGGTGTCACAAATGGTTCGGGTCCATGCGGCTCTGCGGACTTGTTTGGAACATCGTTCTGTCTTCCAGTAACTGATTGTTCGTCATGGGAAACGTCTGTTCGAGGAGCCTGGTCTCTTGTAAGCATGTGGTTGGTCAAAATCGTCTGTGGTTTCAGGGACTCAGTAGGTAGGTCATTCTGCTTCTCAGAGACTGGTCTATCGCCGTTTGAAACTCGTGGTGTTTGGGAAGCATGATCGCTTGTATGCATAAAGCATGGGTTCACTGGCGATGCTTGATTGGTCGTCTGTGACTCTGTAGAAGCGTTGGGATTGTCCTTCTGTCTTCCAGGGACTGATTCTTCCCCACGGGAAATATTCTGTGTTTGTGAAGCCTGTTCGCTTGTGAGTATGTCACATGGGGTCACTTGTGTTACTGGTGCTATCGTCTGAGGCTCTGAAGAATCACTCGGACTGTCGCTCCGTCTGTCCGGGACTGATCTTTCACTGGGTTCAGCCTGTGGGGTTTGTGAAATCTGAATACTTGTAAGCATGGGTGATGGTGTCACTGGCGATGCGAACCCAGTCGATGGTGGCCCTGGGGACTTGAGGGGAACCCCTTTCCCCTTCTCTGTGACGGCTTCATCCGAAGGACCTGGTGATGATGCGGGTATGGGATTGTCGTTCGTTCGTTGTTGGGCAGATCCTGCTGTCTGTGGTACCGGTGATTCGTCCTTCACCACCTGTCTCTGTGTGGATACTATCTGGTCAGTGTCCACTGGCTGAGAAGATTCTGCAGAAACATGATTTGGGACGAACAGTTCGTCATCATTCGTCTTTAGTGGTTGTGGTGATGCTGCTGGAATATCATCGTTTCCCAATATAGATGGTCCTGTTTTTTCATCCATCTGATTTGGGGACGATATTTCATCACGACTGATCTGTGACGGGTTCGCTTGTGCTTTATTTCCACTAATCTTCGGGTCTTGGGGAACAGTGCTGGTCGGTTCTGGAGGTGGTGCAGATGACTCGATATCATGTCTGCAAGGAATCTGGGAGCCTTCTGATGTACGAAGGTCAGCATTAGTCGATGACTGGGCAGATACGTTGGCAATCGTGATACGTGGCGAAGAACGTCGATTAGACTTTGATGTTTGGGCCCGACGTGGATCGGAGCTTTGTGACCTTGGTGGACCTAGAAAAAATATTCATTGTTCACTTTCGCAGAGTGAAAGACGAAAAGATGGGGTCGTGAGATGTGCAGAAAACAACATTTCAACTGCTGGACAAGCGCTACTGGTGAGTTACAAGGATTTCGATAAAAATTTCGTCAGTATGCTAACCATTATCTTGATATAAAAAAAATAAAAAAAAATAAAAAAAATTATCTTGATTTCAGATGTAATATACCCTATGGAATTGGGTGTTGATATAGGGTTTGCGATCAAGGACATATATTGACCAGAGCATATTCAACCTTCACGGTGAACATGTATACTATTTCGTGCAAGTTCTAGTATCCATCTGCTATTCAGATAGGAAATAGTTGTTGAGTAATAAGTCTTGTGCATTTACGAATTAAACAGGAATCGATATGGGTCAAGGTATACTAGCACCTGTGAACTTCAACACGTGATTTTGTTTCCATTATAAGTTTTAAATAAAAAAATACATAGCCATGCAATATAATACAAATGGGATATAACATCCAGAACGTGATTACATACTGGATTCGGACGTTCTTGGTGGGGACTTCCCGCTCTGTCTACCCGACTGTCTGTTCGTCCTCGGTGGGGACGTCCCGCTCTGTCTACCTGACTGTCTGTTCGTCCTCGGTGGGGACTTTCCCTGGGGCTTAGTCTGACTGGAGGCGTCGCGTCTACGAGGTTGTGGGGAGCCTGAATAATCACAAATCGGTAATATTTTCGCACGTTATTCAAGAAACATTTCTTCTACTCACAATGATTTTATAATAATTGTTAAGGAGACAATCGTTCTATTTGTTGAGTTTTAATAGACAAGGAACGTGAACAGTTACCTTTTTACCATGGTATTCCTACGTTAGACATTTTTACGCGAAAAGATACCTCAATATTTAAGTCTGTTAAAATGTGATGAGTATATGTTCACTCTGTCGGTGAATTTCAGAGTTGATATGGTCGACTCATAATTCTTTCTTCGAAAACAAATAATAAATGAAGCGGAAATAACTCGTCAATAAAATGATACAAACAATAGACTGACTTACTTCTCTGACTGGCTCTAACCGGCACAACTGGAGCGACGGGAGGGATGCCATATATGGCATAAACAGCCATGGCCAAAATTGGCAAGAATATCATGGCTGTTCTCAACTATCTGCAAGTAAGAACATAAGCTGTCTCTCAACAGAAATAACAGACGATTGGAGGTTACTGATCACTATCAAGATTGAATGTAATTAAATTTTGACAAACATATTGCAAATTTGTGTAAAAAGGCATCCCAGCAAATCAATGCTCTTAAGAGAATTGGTAAACTTTTATCTCTACACGGAAGAAAGAGTATCTATTTTAGCTTCATCCTATCAAATTTTTACTTTTGTCCACTTGTGTGGCACTTTTGTAGTGATACTAGCACTAAGAAAATGGAACGATTACAAGAAAGAGCTTTACGCTTCGTGTTCCAAGACCACACAAGTGGATACGATATTTTATTAGTTAGGGCAAATGTTCCGACCCTCCATTTAAGGAGGACGCGAGCACTTGCCCTTGAAGTTTTTAAAATTGTAAATAACCAAGGTCCTCATTACCTTCGTGACCTTGTTCAACTTAAGGAAACCATTTACGATCTGAGATCTGACGCCATACTTGAACAGCCGTATGTTAAAACCACCAGGTTTGGTTTGAAGTCATTTAGATATGAAGCTGCCAAGATTTGGAACAATCTGCCGAATGGTTTTCGAATTACTGAAAATTTTAGGACTTTTAAAAATCTTGTAAACAACTGGAAGGACGTGAATTGTAGATGCACTGCATGCAAATTGACGTTATAGGCATTTTTATAGGCAAATTATCCTCTCCACGTAATTTTACACCCCTCTGTGATATTTGATGTTTTATACCTTTATATCTTTTAACTAACATGTTAAATCTTTAATTTAGTTTAATTTGTTCTAATTTATTTTAATTTAATGTAATTTAATTTAGTGTGATTTAAGTTAATTTAATTCAATGTTTTTATCATGTTTTGTTACCATTATTTTAAATTGTTTGCAAAAGTCGGCATAAATAGCTCTACGAGCTAATGTTTTCTCGTTTGTATCTACCCGACTCTAAATAAAATTTGATTTGATTTGATTTGATTTGATGAGAACTGATAGCAAGCCCGTAGACATTGTGGCATGCGGGTGGGGGAGGGGGGGGGGATGGGCAGCATATTACCTTGTTCTACCTTGTTTACATCGTCAGACTAGATAATATGGCTGTAGGGGAAGGGAACGTGGTTCATATAATCTTCAAATGCGAAGGCCATAACTATATACAAACGGGGTGTGCCCGCATCGCTTTAGATATCCCATAAGTTGGGCACGGTGAAAAGTGTTCAGGTTGATATGTCAAAGGTCAAGGTCAGGGTCACAGATCAATATCAGGAAATCATTAAAATTCGAATGATACATAAGAGACGATATACCAGGTTGTCAAAAGTCAATCAGGTCAAAGGTCATCGTCACATTGCTCCCCCCCCCAAAAAAAACACCAAAAAAAACACGATATTGTTGAAAACATTGTCGTCTGTGCTAGTTATTTCAGTCCAATATGAATTGTGATCAAACTTCAGGAATACCACACGCCTATGCATGGCAAGAATCCTATGAGGTCGAAATGTCAAAGGTCAAGGTCAACTGGGATAATAAAATCAAGAAATTATTTGTGAGTGGAAGCATTATATGGGAAGCGATCGGTCGGGTGACACGATTGACGACCAAGGCCACTAACCACCAGCAACTAGGAGGTCTGTCGATTTTGACGTGCGCACTACACTTGCGTGACCTTTACATCACCTCTGCCAATTGTCTCAGTGATTCGGTCGTGCATAAAGAAATCTACATTTGTCTCAACATCGATCATGATTTTGAACAGTCGACAACTGATATTTATCCACACCAATTTTCTGAACTGTAGAGATTGTGATACATCAAGTGAGAAATAGTGATAGTATTGTCCTGCCAATATCTTTAGGCCAAGCGAGCAAATGGCCAGCGAGTTCTTGATATCAATGTGTGACCTGGAAACAGCTGGGTATCGAGATGCCGCCATATTTTCCAAGTTTAAAAGAAGTTGGAGAACAGCAAAGTGACTACTGGATTGTAGATACGTTGGTCAGGATTCTTTATACACGTATAACAAATTATAAAATCATAATGTGTTTACCGACTCTGGCGATTTTACCTAATCCATAAAATTACAGTCTAAGCGTGACGAGAGAACTGTAGCAACACGAGTTGTTGTTGTTGTTGTTGTAATTTAACGGATAATTTTTACGAATCTTTCTGCGAGATTTTCTGGTATGTTTTATTATTTGCTGTTTTGCTGATGCCAGAGCTATTGTGATTTACTTCGAGAAGAATAAACAGATCCGTCTTTCCTAGATACCTAGCTATCTGCTAATCATTTCTTCTGAGTTGGGGGTGCTAACTCAGAAACTCTGGCTGTGATAGGTAAATATAGGGTAAGGGGGCGTGGCATTCCTCTCACAGCTCAGATCGAGGGTAGGTTAAAATTTGGTGATAAAAACTGATGCTGCGAAAAGCGCCTTTTCGCTGACGAAAATAACGAAACGGGAGAGAAAAAATATGCCAATTTGATACAGTTTGACCGACCTGAGCTTCTTTGTCCATGTACCATCTATCATGACTGTTTTGATGCTGACAAAATGTGATCAAATGTGTGAGAAAAAACTCCATTGATTTTAACGTTTTCGCGCCTTTCTGACATCTTGTGAGAATATGACCTTCGCTATTTTTATCTCGTGACCTTTCTGATCACGTGAATAAACACACGTCGCTATTGGTTTAAAACCAGCATGGATCAATTTCTTGATGACGTGAGCCAAAAGGTCAACCCCATTCTGCGCATGTCCCTGTAAACTGTGGAGAAAGAAACACAACGGTTTTGTTGACAAAATCCGTGTCTGATGGCAGATTCCATCTAATTAAAGGAGTCATTAGGTGGTTGTCATAGTGCTGGAGATGCCAAATCATATTATTTATTCGATAAAATGCTTTTTGTGCCTCTGTCTCAATTCCCCACGCCGTGTGCAGTTAAAGATCTCGAGCGGCTGACGTCTTATTTAGTTATTTCCATTTCAGGCTCTATCAGTCATTCGGGCTAAGGAGTCAGATTCAGCAACAACAACCAAAGAAATAGACTCCTTAGCCGATGTTTTCGGGCTATTGGGGGTGCATGCGCTGTTTGAATAAATTATTTGGAAGCTGCACATAGACCTACACAATTTTGTCGTGTTCTCTCTATTTGAATTGAGATTTTTGTTCTCGAATTCTCATTTGTCTTGAACTGTGAAATCTTGAGAGTTGAATACGTTGGAGTTGAAAATCTTGGATGTTAAAGATCTTGGAGATGACAATCTTGGAGATGATTATCTCGCTTTATCTTACTTGGTATCAGATATATATAATATAGATGCCAGATTTAAAATCTTGAAATTTGGCCTTTGAATATGGAAATACATACTTCCCTTGATCAACACTGACAGAGTATTGGCAAACAATTAATAAATTGCCATATTCAACAAGCAAAGTTTGCCAGACGCTTGTTGTCAGTTATCTGTGCAATTTTACATAATTGCATTACAAATTTTACGACCAATGACAGGTTACAGCAATGCAGAAGAGGTCAGATCTAGGTATTCATACCTTTTAAGTTTATGGATCAACGGAAACCCGACATCAGTACTATAGGTACTTTCATTTTGATATACCATACAGTAGCAGCGCTTCGTAGTATTTCCCTCGGCGTATACGGCTACAATAGCTACCACAGTTTGTATGATCTGTGTAATGTGATATGACATGAGCTGTATGTTACATGAACGTGCGAAGGGACGATGCGTGGGAAAGTATTAGAGTTTGTAAAATGAAATAGTGTTGGACATTATTATGAAGGAAACGAAAAAAATTTGAAGAGAATGCAATTTTCAGTTTCTTCCTCGTGGCCGTCTTTGAATTTAATCATGTTGTTCTGATCGGACAGGTTCATCCCTATTTACCAAACGCTACATAGACGATCTCTTGCCTTGTAAACTCTCTTTATAAGCGACACTATGAAGGATTCCCTTCACTGGACTTGAATGTAACCAGAAGTCCAGACGTCCGTTCTATTTGGACTTACTCTCAGGCCGAGTGTACGACAAATCCAGGTTCACTAACAAGCTGTATCCCAAAACTATACTGGATGACGGAACCGCAAAGAAAACTTAGGAAAAAATAGTAATTTTTCCTTGGTTGGGACATGTCGAACTACCCAGTTGGAAGAAACGGATAAACCATGTATTATTTTGAATGATAATTAGAACCATGTCTCCTCTCCGACAACTTTTAAATTGTAGAATGCGATATGTCAGAGATCGCAATCGAAATACGGTACCAATATATGGGCTCCTCACTAGATCACAAAGTTCTGTTTTGTTTTATATTGCAGATAAAATGAAGTGCGCTGGGCTACTTTGCAAGAATGCATGCACATGTCAATCGTACCGTATGTATCGTGGGAACGACGCAATACAATAACCCCCAGAAAGACCATAACCCAATGCCTTTTCGCAATCAAATGGTACCCATGTATCATTGCATGCTTGAGTACCGCTGCACATTTACTTTAAAAATGCTCAGAAAGGAAATAAGCCATCGTTATTTATCTTTGCTCAGATGGAATCTTAGCTGAAACACATACACATATATAATATATACTCACATTTATCGCTGATTTTTATGGTTAAATTCGCATAAAATTACTCTGAATCTTCTTCAGTGTGTAGCAAGGAGACATTCCTTGAAGTGTGTATTGTTGGCGTAACTATCCACCTTTCATAACGATCGTGACGTCATAGTCAGAGGGGCGATGACGTCGCGTCAATCTCACGTTCGGCTATTTCCGTTTATGGCGGAACGTTCAGCGAGTGAGTCAATCTCACGTTCGGCTATTTCCGTATTGGCGGAACTTAGCCTCTCACATAGAACGCGTAAAAAGCCACCCGTGGGGAGCGTATGGCGATGATGTATAGTGAGCCGGCTACGAAATAGTGCCTTTGATAATCGAGCGATTCCGTTGGATTTATTGTGAAATGAAGTTCATTTTAATCATAATACATTCAAATTATACAAAAGTATTTCTATGTGTAGTTGAATAATAGTTGTTTATGCCGTGGGGTCAACCTCTCAGGTGCATCCATGGAGAGACGGTCCGCCGAAAATAAATTGTGCGCATGTGCGAACGTGATCCCATTTCCGCTCCCAGAAATCCACTAGGCCAGAGGTCACTTTCGCAGATAGTGAGTTCTGGGGCTAGATTGCGAGTGAGTTATGGAACGCGTCGTTTAACTCGTACCACTAATCAACCAGTTCGCAAACTGTCGCATGTATAAGTGAAACAGAGGAATTGAAGTGATGCCTGAAGGGGAATGCAGAACCTTCCACGAGACTCCAAGTGAATCAACAGGACGCTCTAGCGAATAGTTGGGTTTCCTTATAGGGATTACTATGAAAATCCTCTTTGGGCTGAGGGGTATCATTTCTGAAAAAAATCTCATCTTGCTGCAAAAGGATGCAGAGGGCGTACATCAGCTCGAATTTGAATAGGGAAGAAAAACGTTCTCTAGTTCTTATTGGACGTTCTTCTCCTATAGTTCCTGTTTAATAAACGTCTTTCTATAGTTCTTGTTTAATTTTTTTTTATAGTTCCTGTTTAATAAAAGTTATTCTATAATTCTTGTTTAATAAAGGTTATTCGTTAGTTCTTGTTTAGTGATCGTTCTTCTGCAGTTCTTGTTCAATAAACGTTATTCTGTAGTTGTTGCTGAATAAACGTCCTTCTATAGTTCTTGTATAATAAACGTTCTTCTGTATTTTCTTGTTTAATAAACGTTCTTTTGTAGTTCTTGTTAAATGAAGTATATATATATATATTGCTATTTCGTTCTTCTATAGATCTTTTATGATGAACGTTTTTCTATAGTTCTTGTTCAATGAACATTTTTCTAGTACTTTTTTAATATATATTTTTCTATGGTGTTTAATGAACGTTCTTCTGTAGTTCTTACTGAATAAACTTTTTTTATGGTTCTTGTTTGATAAACGTTCTTCTATGGTTCTTGTTTAACAAACGTTCTTCTGTAGTCCTTATTCTTGTTTTTTTAAGTACTCTATAGTTCTTGTTTATAGCAAACGTTCTTCAATAGTTCTTTTTAGTAAACGTTTACTATAGTTCTTGTTTAATAATGTTCTTCTGTTGTTCTTGTTTAATAAACGTAATTTTATCGTTCTTAATATTTTGCTGAAGAAACATTCTTCTAAAGTTTTTGTTCAATGAACATTCTTAAATAGTTCTTGTTTAGCAAACGTTGTTCTGTAGTCCTGGCTGAATGCACGTTTTTGTATAATTCTTGTTTAATAAACGTTCTTCTGTATGTTTCTTGTTCAATAAACGTTCTTCTATAGTTCTTGTTAAATGAATGATCTTTTGTAGTTCTTGTTTAATGAACGTTCTTCTATATTTCTTGTTTTCTTGTGGATCGTCTCCTTTGTTTCCCTCCATCTGGATTTTATTTTATGACGTAAAGAAAATCATTCCTGAAACGCCGCTCGAATTTGAATACAGAAGAAAAACATACTTCTATAGTTCTTGGACGTTCTTCTATAGTTCTATAATTCTTCTATACACTCTCAGAAATATTCAGGGAATAATACTAAATAGATCAGGCTGCACATCCACAACTCAATTTCAGGGAGTTTACCTGAAATCCAGGGATAATTTCCTGAATTTTAGAAAAAAAGATCCCTGAATGAGAGGATTTCCCCTGAAATTCAGGCAAATTTACCAACCTGATTAGTATGTTCCCGACCCTATTCAGGTACGTAAAATCCCCAAAAATTCAGGTAATTTAGCTTTAATTCACGGATGATATACCTGAATTTCAGGAAATTATCCCTGAATTTCAGGTACAATCCCTGAAATTGAGTTGTGGATGTGCAGCCTGATCTATTAGGAATTATTCCCTGAATATTTCTGAGAGTGTAGTTCTTGCTTAATGGGCGTTCTTCTATAGTTCCTGTTTAATAAACCTCCTTCTATAGTTCTTGTTTAATAAACGTTCTTCTGCATCTTTCTATTGTTCTTGTTCAATAAACGTTTCTTCTTCAGTTCTTTTTAATAACCGTCCTTCTCTAGATTAATGAACGTTGTTCCATAGTTCTTGTATAATAAATGTCCTTCTGCAGTTCCTGTTAAATAAACGTTCTTCTGTAGTTCATCTTTAATAAACGTTCTTCTGTAGTTCTTGTTTAATGAACGTTCTTCTATAGTTTTTGTGTAATAAATGTTCTGTCATTCTTGTAAAATAAACGTTATATAATACTTCTTTTATGAATTTTTTTCTGTATAGATCTTATTTCATAAACGTGCATCTGTAGTTCTTTGTTTAATGAACGATCTTCTATATAGTTCTTGTTTAATGAACGTTCTTCTATAGTTCTGTTTTAGTAAACGTTCTTATATAGTTCCTGTTTAATAACCGTTCTGATGTAGTTCTTGTTTAGTGAGCGTTCTTCTACATTTTTTGTTTAATAAACTTTCTTCTGTAGTTCTTGTTTAATACACGTTCTTCTATAGTTCTTCCATAATAAACGTTATTCTGTAGTTCTTGTGTAATAAACGTTCTTCTATAGTTCATGCTTAATCAACGTTCTTCTATAGTTCTTGTTTAATAAACTTTCTTATATAGTTCTATTTTAATAACTTAATTTGTAGTTCTTGATTTCTACTGTAGTTTTTTAATAGACGATCTACTGTTCTGGTTTACTAAATGTTCTTCTGTAATTATTGTTTAATAAATGTTCTTATATATAGTTCTTGTTTATAAACGTTGTCTGTAGTTTTTGTTTAATACAAGTTCTTCTATAGTTCTTTCTTAGCGTTCTTCTATAGTTCTCGTGTGATAAACGTTATTCTATAGTTCTTGTTCAATAAATGTTCTTTATTTCTTTGTAGCAAACGACCTTCTTTAGTTCTTGTTTAATGAACGTTCTTCTATGGTTCTTTTGTCACTATAAATGTCCTCCTGTAGTTCTTGTTAATAAACGTTATTCAGTAGTTCTTCTTTAAAGGTGAACTGCAAAGCTTTTAATTTTATCTAAAATGTTGCTTATATACATCTTGTCTTATATGACATAACTTTTATACGTTTTTTGAGCAAATATATTTTGCAAAATTGTACTAATAACAATATTTAAGTTATCCTGTTATAAATCCGTCTTGAAAACTTGCATCACTTGTCTCTCTTGGTTTGTAGAACGTTATGACGTTATAGTGGTCTCCTTCATTCAAGTTTTATTTAAATGTGACGTCATGCTACGTCGGATGAATGAACGAGGGCCACTATAACGTCATGACGTTCCAAAAACAACGGGAGGCAAGCGATCACGTTCTGGCTCTCGTTTTCTTGTGGTATAAGTTTTGACTTCTCATATACCCAAAATAAAACAATACCCCACAAAACTATTACCACACTTATCTGTAACAACTATAGAAGTTCTTGTTTTATGACATTTTAACAGAACATTGGAAAGCTTTTCAGTTCACCTTTAATGAACGTTTTTCTGTAATTCATATTTAATAAACGTCCTTCTGTAGTTCCTGTTCAATAAACGTCCTCCTGTACTTTTTATTTAATGAACGTTCTTCTATAGTTCTTGCTTAATAACCGTTCTGATGTAGATCCTGTTTAATAAACTTTCTTCTATATTTCGTGTTTTTGATCAACGTTATTCTATATTTCTTGTTTAATAAACGTTATTCTACAGTTCTTGTTCAATAAACTTTCTTCTATAGTTCTTGTTTTGTAAACTTCTTCTATAGTTATTGTTCAATGAACGTTCTTCAAAAGTTCTTGCTTAATAACCGTTCCGATGTAGTTCCTGTTTAATAAACTTTCTTCTGTATTTCGTGTTTATGATCAACGTTATTCTATATTTCTTGTTAATAAACGTTATTCTACAGTTCTTGTTCAGTGAACGTTCTTCTATAGTTCTTGTTTTGTAAACTTTCTTCTATAGTTATTGTTCAATAAACGTTCTTCTATAGTTCTTGTTTAATACAATTTATTCTATAGTTCTTTCTTAATAAACGTTCTTCTGTAGTTCTTGTGTCATAAATGTTCTTCTATAGCCGTTGTGCAATAAACTTTCTTCTATAGTTCTTGTTTAATACACGTTCTTCTATAGTTCTTGCATAAATAACGTTGTTCTACAGTTCGTGTAATAAACGTTCTTCTATAGTTCTTGTTAAACTATCTTATATAGTTCTATTTTAATAACTTTTCTTTTGTAGTTCTTGATTTATAAATGTTCTACTGTTCTCGTTTAATAAATGTTCTTCTGTAATTATTGTTTAATGAATGTTCTTCTATAATTCTTACAATAATGTTTGTTTAATAAACGTTCTTCTGTAGTTCTTGTTTAATGAACGTTCTTCTGTAAACATTATATAGTTTTAGTTTAATAACCGTTCTTTTGTAGTTCTTGTTTAATAAACTTCTGTGGTTATTGTTTATGATATATTGTTTATAATAAACGTTCTTCTATAGTTCTTGTTGAATGAACTTACTAATATGTTTCTTGTTTGATAAACCTTCTTCTACAGTTCTTTGTTTTTTAAACGTTCTTCCATAGTTATTTTTTATATAAAAAACTATATTCTATAGTTCTCGTTTAATAAACCTTCGTATATAATTCTTGTTTAACAACGTTCTTATATAATTCCTCTTCAAGGTATTTTGTTACATAGTTTTTGTTTAATGAACGTTCTTCTATTGTTCTTGTGTAATGAACGTTCTTCTGTCGTTCTTGGTTAATATTTTATTGGAGGAACGTTCTTCTAAAGTTCTTGAATAGTAATTTCAAGGAATATTTTGATAGTTCTTTTTTAATATTGTTTTCCTATGGTTCTTGTCATGTTGAATAAACGTTCTTCTGTAGTTATTGTTTAATAAATGATCTTCTATAGTTCTTCTTTAATAAACGTTCTTCTATATAGTTCTTGTTTAGTACGTTCTTCTAAAGTTCTTGTTGAATAAACATTCTTTTAGGTTCTTGTTTGATAAACATTCCTCTATACTTCCTGTTTAATAAACGATCTTCTGTAGTCATTGTTCAATAAACGTTCTTCTGTTTATTAAGCGCTCTTCTATAGTTCTTGTTTATAACAAGCGTTCTTCTATAGTTCTTTTTAGTAAACGTTATTCTTTAGTTCTTGTTTAATGGATATTCTTCTATAGTTCTCGCTTAATAAAAGTTCTTCTAAAGTTTTTGTTTAATGAACATTCTTATATAGTTATTGTTTAATACACGTTCTTGTGTATTTTTCTCGTGCAATAACAATTTTCTATAGTTCTTAAAGGAATGATCTTTTGTAGTTCTTGTATAATAAACGTTCTTCTATAGTCTTGTTTAATAAAGGTTCTTCTTCAGTTCATGCATGTTCACTAAATGTTCTATAGTTCTTGTTTAATAAGCTTTCTTTTTGTTTCATGATCAATGTTCTATAATTCTTGTATAATAAACGTTCTTCTATAGTTCTTGTTGTTCAATGTACGTCCTTCTATAGTTCTTATCATAATGTTCGGTTTGGGGCACATGCGCTTCTGAGAAACAAAATGACAGAGAAACAAAGGTTGACAACTGAGTTTCAAATCCAGCATCGATTGAACGATCTTGCATTGGCATAGAAAAGACAAGTTGACAGTGTTCAACTCTCCTACCCAGCAAATAACAAATCGGTTGAATGATCCGGCTTTGTCACAGAAAACAAAGTCATTTTAATGATGAAGGTAGTTTTTTCAAACATATATGCTCACTGGATTCGAAGAAGTAAAAGTCCTCGCATAACGGCTGGCAGTGTTTGAATGCTGGAATCTACAACCGTATTCATTACTGACAAAATAAGCCGTTCAAAGACAGAAAAACACTCGATGCTGGAGTGTTGCACTGTCTGATCAAGGAGTTTCTCAAGGAATAGCAGGCAACCTCACGACTACCATGCAAATAGAGCATATATCATCGCTGGGATGAACTATTTCTCTACCACAAGATGATCGTCTCGACTGTAGAATAACACACATGCACAAGTAGGCCGGATCATACTTTCTGTCTTCATTAGAAAATAAAAAAGCTAGAAGTATATGTCTATATTATTATCTTATCTTTTCCGAAGTATACTCACTTGTTCGCTGATATTTTTATGGATGAATTCGCATAAAAGTACTCTGAATCTTCTTCAGTGTGTAGCAAGGAGACATTCCTTGAAGTGTGTATTGTTGGCGTAACTATCCAACCTACGTAACGACCGTGACGTCATAGAGGCAATCATGACGTCGCGTCATGAAACTCGTGAACGTTCAGATTGTATACGTAAAGTCCACTATGGTTTACGTGCATTATAAAGCCCGGCGCACACTGGAGCTATCTGCTTAGCCAAATTTCATTCGTGCACGATGGCGTAAGCAGATAGCTTCCGTGTGCGGGAAATTTTATGGAAGTTTTTGGTCATTCGTGTCCCAAAGGCAAATATCCAACGTGTTTGATAATTTTGGACACGAGTGGAAGAAATCTTACAGTGTGCGCTGAACGAAAGCTATGTGCTTACGCCTTTTTGTTAGAGCGCATTCGTGAACCGGCATGTAATTGCGATTTTTCATCGAAAAAACGAGTAAAAATGTGGAATTGTCGTGACAATTATCGAGGAAAATCTTTGTTGTTGCTGCAACTGACGAGTGCTACTGTAGAAGTTAGCCCTTATATTTGCTGGGGCAAGTAAAAATCGGCATGGACGAGCGCAACTTTCATGAAGTTAGCTGCCCATGTTGGCAAGCACAGTTGTATTCTGATTAAAATACTACTCACTGGAAAGGTTTTACTGGGCTTGTATTCTCCGAAATAAAACACTGTGGCAAGGGGATAATAATCATTTTCAAGTGACCACGCCACCGGTTCACGCACGCGCTCTAACAAAAAGGCGTAAGCACATAGCTTTCGTTCGGCGCACACTGTAAGATTTCTTCCACTCGTGTTCAAAATTATCAAACACGTTGGATATATTTGCCTTTAGGACACGAATGACCAAAAACTTCCATAAAGTTGCCCGCACACGGAAGCTATCTGCTTACGCCATCGTGCACGAATGAAATTTGGCTAAGCAGATAGCTCCAGTGTGCGCCGGGAGGCACGATGGAAGCATTTCCCCGTTTTGGGGAGGGGCTACTATCCCAGCACTTTAGACGATGATACAGGTGTTTTTGTAGGCATGTGGACCTAGACAGCTGAAGATGCGTTCTTTGGGGATGAATAAAATCGCAAATCATCACACAGTTATCGCTCGTATCGCTCTTTTCTTTTTTTTGA
Organism: Hanleya hanleyi; assembly: GCA_036873755.1. NCBI lineage: Eukaryota > Metazoa > Mollusca > Polyplacophora > Lepidopleurida > Hanleyidae > Hanleya > Hanleya hanleyi. The sequence goes on along the minus strand of JAVTVY010044263.1, from coordinate 175,958 downwards.
TTTGTTATGTTGAGGTCCCTGTATTTTTTTTGAAAATCTAGACGTGAAATGGCGCATTTTGACATCGTATTTCCAACTTTTTTGAAGCGTGAAAACGTAGAAAGGTATTTGAAGTAAAATCCTGGGATTTCCATCCAAATTTAGCAAAAAGTTGTGTTCTGGTGCATTTTGACGGAATGTTTTGACTTCAATAACTTCGGAAGATAATATGTGTACATGGATAGATATCTCGAACGAAACTCACTGGACCCCTTGTCCCGGGGCTTTTTTTTTTTAATCTAGATGTAAAATTGTGCATTCTGGTGCATTTTGACAGTATATTTTCGATTTTTAAAAACTTTTAGACATCTGAATGCATGTGAAAAATGTTACACTCGAAAATCAACCCCGACTCTTTTCAAAACTGTATGTAAAGCGATATAGATTCAGCCTTCATTTTCTATTTGTTAACAGCTTCATAAGAATTAGAAATTTCAGAATTTTCAAATGCAAAACGCTGCGTTCTGGTGCATTCTGATAGGAATATCACATTTGTCGTTATCCCCAGAAATCCATCAGAACTATTGTTCATTTTTTTTCTTTCTGCTGAAATTATTTGGGAAGGAGGGGGTGCTAGAGAGCCCTGTTGTCCCTGAACGACGCGTCTTGAAACACAAATTGTCAGGCAAAGATTTCTCACGGTATTTCATCTCGTCAGTCGTGTTCGGTTTTCATGAGAATTTAATAAAATCCACATATACCATATAACAAGTGTTGTTTTCAACACCTGCTTACGTTAACTACCGGTATTTTAAAACCCACTACCTCCTAACTGGACCTAATACTTGTCGTTGCTCGAGGATTATTCTATTCGACATACCTTTCATTAATTCCATATTAAATTGGTTGAAACTTCATGAACAGTATTGCTATTCACGAGATACATTTCATTAACCCAGTACCCAGTGTTGAGGAACAGATACATTTCTGTACGGATAGTGATGTGATTTCATGAGATATGCCTATACATTTCATTCACTTTTGTGAGCGTCGTCCTACAAGACATATTTCACGAACCTTTGTGCCTAATTCAGCATTATTTCTTTCTAATAGACCTCCTTGAAAGAAGTTGATTTTTAAATATTCATTTCATTACCTTTTACCATTTCTTCAACATTTAATAAATTTATATTGGTCTCTTTTTTTTCAGTGGCGACGGGGACAATGAGATACTTTTTATACATTTTATCAACATGTATAAACATTGTTGCCCTTAAAGAGATACATTTGGCCTAATTGGTATTTTTGAGGTATATATTCTCTTGTAGCAAAAATAGGACACCTCAAACCAAAATGATATTTTCATAAAATATATTAGGATGTTTGGTTATTTGAAAGAACAAAATTTGCTTTTGATTTGAGGTGTTTTTTGTTTTTGTTTTGTTTTTGTTTTGTTGCAAGAGACATTTCTGCTGTTAAAGGTGAAATGCAAAGGTTTTTAGATTCTCATTTTCACATTTTATATAGGTTGAATAATGATAGAAATACCAGTCTATCTACTTCACTTGGCTTAATTTGAATTATCTTGTCTGCTAGAATCTGCTGGAAGTTGGTACGCCTAGCACAGCTGAATTCTGATTTGCAAAACGTCATCGCTTATCTTTCCTTGATTGTGACGCCCGGAGACTGGACGTTACAAGTATTGACGCCTAGCCAGATGGTCTGATGTGATGTCACAAACGAACGTCAAACAAGGGCAGATAAGCGATGCGGATTTCATTTTCTGAAATCGGCCGGGCTTGAGATGCCAACTTTGAAGCACTTTTCAAAAGCCACCAGGAGACAAAATACTTCATATAAAACCAAATAGAGTATTTGGGCTGTTATTTCTATCATTAGCTAGCCCGCAAAGAATATAAATAGGGAAATATGAAAACCTTTGCATTTCACCTTTAATGCCTCAAAAAAAATAAAAAATAAATAAATAAATAAATACATAAAAATAGATCCGGGAACACATTTTGATAGATCATTAATTCACTTGTATGTAACTGGACATCATATTTTTTCCAGGCTGATATTTCAGTACGTGTACTTCAAGCGAAGAATGATTTTGCAGATTTGCGGTTGAAAAAGAAATCATTTATTGATTTATTACAATCACAAGCAAAGGAGTTTTTCCAGTGTTAATATCACACATCATTTACCCTATTTCACAGTAACAGATGTACACATTCTATATTATTCATACAGAATAAGTACTTCTGAAAACTTTAATTATTTTGCATTTGACCAAACCCTTAGAAACGTTTATTACACAAACAAAAAGAACGCAATATATACAAGATAAAATATATATAGCCATAAAATAATGTAGATGTATAACATTCTCTTTACACAATTGACAATGGACGGATTCAGAGAGTATGCATCTGTTCTAGCATATCCATTTATCAGTTATTATTTGTTTACATTTTCTTCTAACAGATGCAAAATGTCGGTAGATACTTCATGTAGACAGCCATTGTCTGAGTCTTTGTGCAGCTGAAAAGGCTGAAGTCTAGACATATTGTTGTTCCCAGACTTGGCTATTGTATTCATTCTCGTGATTCTTACATGGAGTATGAACCAAAATGTCTGCATCTTACAGCTGATCAAATAATACATTTCCTCCTTTAAGGCAGAAGAAAATGAGGGGAAGTTCGTCATGTTAAGCCCAACTCACACTACGAACATTTTGTTGTATTAGAACAGAACAGTTTGTTCGTGTTTTTGTTCGTCGTAAATTTTGCTCAACTCACACTACGAACATTTTGTTGTATTAGAAAAAAAACATGTTTTGTCATGAGGTGCCCAGAAACATGAACATTCTGCCATTTGTGAGAGCGACTTCGTCTCATGACCGACAGCTGCCAGTTGATTGGATAACTGTTGGTAAATGTTCGGACACATGTTCGCGATCACCACACACTGAAGACAAAAACTGTTTTGAGGACGAAAACATGTCCCTCGAACAGAATGTTCGTGTTTCTGGGCACCTCGCACTGCAGACAAAACATGTTCTGAACAGTGTTTTTGTTCTAATACAACAAACTGTTCGTAGTGTGAAGGATCTTCAAACCGGGAACACCGTGTGCAATACAGCTTGTCGGGTAGATCTTCCAGGTTTAACAAGGTTCCTTACATGTAGTCACCTATTGCGTTTTCCTTACATGACAAATAGGTCAAAAGGAGATGAACTCCATGGCTTGCAATCGTGTAGTATACAAGGTATATAAAATATATTACACACTTAAATATAATGGTACCGTACAATTGGGTGAGTGAAATTTACAATAAGCCACATTACAGGCAAAATATATAATCCACACAAAAACCGGAGCAGTTGAAGTCCCCTGACATTGAAAATATTGAATTGGCTAGGAAGTGTCATGTTCAATCCCTGGCATAGAAAGCAATTCCAAGCGAGATACTGTGGCAAGGTACACATATCCCATATTTATCTCAAAAGAAAAGTTTGACTTGGGCCATAGGTGGATCAAATGGACACAACCTCAAGTGAAATCTTGAGGCAAGTTACTCATCCCAAATTTGGAAAGAACCCATTCAGTTTTTCATAATTCTTTGTCTGGAAAATAAATCTTAATTTGGCAGATTAAGGTGGTGCCACCCATAGGCAGATTGGCATGCAAAAACAATCCCAAACAAGATATTGAGGCAACGGTACTCACATTCCAAATTTGGAAAGAATCGATCAGGTTTTCAAAAGTTATGGTACAAAACAATGGACCACAATACTCTAGCCTCCTGCAAGGCCTTCTGGCCTCATGGATTTACCAAGGACAATACTAGCTATATTCAACAGGGAGGAACATTATACATTATCCTAGGACCTAGGTAAATTAATGATTCACATGATGACAGATCTAGACTGTGATAACTCACAATATTTTATAATAATACAAATCATATGAAAAAAACAGGACTGTTTGTCAGTATATACAATCTAAAATTTTGAGGAGCATAAAACAACTATTTACATGATGCAATGAAGTTAAAATCACAGAAAACGGCTATGAATAACGTACACGAAGGCCTCAGGGTGTTGAGGACCTATTTCTCCCAAATTGTCAAAATCAGACGTTGACATTTCCATGGGAGTAAATGGGACACAGAAAGATTCGTGCCAATCACTGTGATAATGGAAGTGTGAACTGTGAATGTGTGATAATATTCTGAAATCACACCTGAGATTCAATGAGTATGCTTTCAATGGCTCATCCTAGTCTATATGATGGCCTTTAGTAGGGAACACTGATAGGACAATACATAACAGGCATTTGGTTTTATCGGTCTGCTCAACCAGATCTTACTTCGAGTACCTGTGAGTACTTTTCACAGGACCGCTCCAGCAAACAATCATTGTGAGTACTTTTCACAGGACCGCTCCAGCAAACAATCATTGTGAGTGCTTATCCACAGGACCGCTCCAGCAAACAATCACTGTGAGTGCTTATCCACAGGACTACTATCTCCAGCAAACAATCACTGAGTACTTTTCACAGGACCACTCCAGCAAACAATCACTGTGAGTACTTTTCATGGGACCACTCCAGCAAACAATCACTGTGAGTACTTTTCACAGGACCGCTCCAGCAAACAATCATTGTGAGTGCTTATCCACAGGACTACTATCTCCAGCAAACAATCACTGAGTACTTTTCACAGGACCACTCCAGCAAACAATCACTGTGAATACTTTTCACAGGATCGCTCCAGCAAACAATCATTGTGAGTGCTTATCCACAGGACCGCTCCAGCAAACAATCATTGTGAGTGCTTATCCACAGGACCGCTCCAGCAAACAATCATTGTGAGTGCTTATCCACAGGACCGCTCCAGCAAACAATCATTGTGAGTGCTTATCCACAGGACTACTATCTCCAGCAAACAATCACTGAGTACTTTTCACAGGACCACTCCAGCAAACAATCACTGTGAGTACTTTTCATGGGACCACTCCAGCAAACAATCACTGTAATTTTTGCATGACCACACCTGCATACAGTCACTTTGGACATGGAATTAAGATATTAAATCAGACCTGTGTATTTCCCTATTAATTGAGCAATTCAGTATATCAGCTACATTGTATATCTTGAGAATTCAAGGCTTGGAGAGGATCAAACCTCTACGAGCTTTAAATAATAGATGCACTTAAAATGCAATATATCTGTTATGCATACCAGGTCGGTCAGTTCAATAAATAATACCATACTGCATATGATCTCAAGAATAGAGAGCCTCAGTGTAATATTACCACTCCCCCCCAACCACAATTTCTTCACTTGAAACATCTCTCAGTCATATTCTTCCAAGGAAAATGGTGGAGGTGGTTTTTTGTTGCGATTTTCCAAAGCTAACCTCTGGCGCATTTGTCTCACATCATTCAAGAGTCGAGTCTCCTTCTCGTCAAAAGTTCTTCGGCCTCGGTCTAAAGAAACTGGAAAGAAAGAAAAAACAGTTTAGTACATTAGCGAACCTCATGGCAGCAACAGGACAAATACTGGTACTGTATCTCTGGTCCTTTTCAGATAGAAAAAATAGCCCAATGGGCCTCATACCCAACAGCTATCAGTTATTGTCTACACTCAGCAAACATTAGATGTATTATTAGAACTTCGACAACTAGGTCAACAAAAATGTAATCCTTTAGGATTGACTGTAGTTCCCTCAGACAAGAAATACATAGGATGCTTGGGCATGTCAGCTTTTGCCAAGGCCTTGAAAGATGGGAAATATTTTATGCTGAGGTTCTGGTGGAGCATGAGTGAATTTCTAGCTCTAAATACCATGAAGGTCAGTCATCTTCAACAGGTTTCTGGTCTATTTTGAATTTGTCACTTTACTTGCATGTGAAACATCTATTCATAGATCTTCGACTTAACATATAATTTGACCTTCAGAAAATAGGTCAAGGTCAATCATATTCAATAGACTTCAGGTCCATCAGCAGCTGCATGTGTGGTATACATTTGGACAATGTAGATATAATCATTCATGAAATATCATACTAAATGGAATCTGACCTGGACAAAATAGGTCAAGATCAGTCATCGTCAATGCACTTCTGGACTATCGCCAGATGTATACAAAGTATTAATTAGGAAAACCTATTTAAATTTCTTCATGTTATATCAGCAGTATATGACCTTGAAAAAATAGGTCAAGGTCCGCCAACTGGGATAGACTTCTAGTCAATCATCTTGCATATGTAATTTGAATTTGGGAACCCTAGTTTTAATTCTCCAAGAACTATTGCAAATATGAAAAATTTGACCTTGATAACATAGGTAAAGGTCAGTCATTTTCAATAGGCTTCTTCGATTGAATTTTAAAAAGGAAAAGCTTATAAGTCATAAACTTAAACAGACAATCTTATCAGTCATAAATTTATATTAAAAAAAAATTATCAGTCATAAAGTTAAACAGAAGAAAACTTATAAGACATAAACTTACATTGTTCTGATGTTTCAGAATCTGTATCGTTGATAATTCGCCTATGACCATGGAAAGGGGCATCACTGGTATTACCATAGCTGGTGTGATCATTAGCTGAAACATATCACAACATGGTCTTAATCAACTGATTCAGATAACACTGTCATATGCTGTCACTTTAAAAATAACAAAAGTTTCTGTATCACAATTACATGGACAAATATTTCAAGCAAAATTCGTAAAGAAAATTTATGAAAAGTAAGACATGAAAATTTAACTTTCCTGGCATACAAGTTTTGGCAACTGCACAAAACGATTCACCAGTTTTAATTCACAGAGGTCAATTATAATCCTGATGGGTTTAGGCGCAAATTTGCATTCACTGTCTTCCATCTGTAAATGGTGCATGTCGTTTGAGGGGACATTGGTTGTTTGAGAAATCTCTTGATTATCATGAACAGTTGTACAAGATGCTTCATAAATCTAGACTTTCGTGATACAAGGAGACTGATTTAACTTTATTTCTTACTGTAGCCGGGTCTCTCTTGTGCTTTCTGTAAGAGCTCGTGTGTGTGTTCAAACCCTCTCAGTGCCTCCTCTTCCATCAGATGATACCGACGCTCATCAGACACTGCAGCCAGTCGTCGCTGTTCACTCAAATCTATCTCAGCAGCACCTGCTTCGTCTTCCTGTTAAATTACCCAGAATCCAATTTTGGATTATTTGAAAACAGAACTTCATGGGCTATAATATACACCCTTGCATGTCTAACTATAATCCTCTAAAACTTGTATTTACTGGAATTTGACTTTGAAGAAATAGGTCAAGGTCAGTTAACTTGAATAGGCTTCTAATTAATCACCAGTTGAAGATGTACTGTAGTGTAAATTTGAAGAGCCGAGCCATGATCCCTCGGAATACTGCAATAACAGAATTTGACCTTGATAAATAGGTCAAGGTCAGTCAAATTAGAAAGGCTTCTAGTTAATCACCAGTTGCATATGTAGTATGAATTTGGAGAGCCTATATATATATGTAATCATTCAAAAGTTATCACAAGTTTGACCTAGATAAAATAGGTCAAGGTCAGTCATCTTCACTAGGCTACTGACCCATCGCCAGATGCATATGTTGTATGAATTTAGAAAGCCTGGCTGCAACGCTCCACAAGATATTGTGCTAACAAGCAAGTGGCCAGACAGACAAACGGATGGATCAAGCAGACAATATGCTTCAGCCAATTTTGGCCAAGGATAAAAATTAATAAGCTTAGACTTCTTTGCTATCACAATCCACATCGAGTCTGAACTTTACTTATAGCATAAACACAACAATTTTCAATGATTCCTTTTTTTTAGCCATCAGATGGTGGGCTGTTCAAATCACTTTTCGTTCGTGGTCCATCGTCAGTCAGTCCGTCCGTAAACAATTCTTGTTATCGCGATTTCTCAGGAACTACTTTATGGATCTTTCTCAAATTTGGTACACAGGTTCCCCTTGGGGTCTAGTTGTGCAAGATACGTTTTCTGGTCCAATTCGAAAATCCAATATGGCCACCAGGCAGCCATCTTGGATTTCCCCATGAACCCTTGTTATCGCGATTTCTCAGGAACTACTGCATGGATCTTTCTCAAATTTGGTACACAGGTTCCCCTTGGGGTCTAGTTGTGCAAGATACCTTTTCTGGTCCGATTCGAAAATCCAATATGGCCACCAGGTAGCCATCTTGGATTTCCCCATGAAACCTTGTTATCACGATTTCTCAGGAACTACAGCATGGATCATTCTCAAATTTGGTACACAGGTTCCCCTTGGGGTCTAGTTGTGCACGATACCTTTTCTGGTCCGATTGGAAAATCAATATGGCCACCAGGCAGCCATCTTGGATTTCCCCATGAAACATTATCGTCATTTCTCAGGAAGTACTGCATGGATCTTTCTCAAATTTGGTACACAGGTTCCCCTTGTGGTCCAGTTGTGTAAGATACCTTTTCTGGTCCGATTCCAAAATCCAATATGTCCATCAGGCGGCCATCTTGGATTTCCCCATGAAACTTGTTATTGCGATTTCTCAGGAACTTCTGCATGGATCTTTGTCAAATTTAGTACACAGGTTTCCCTTGGGGTCTAGTTGTGCAAAATACCTTTTCGATCCGATTCGAAAATCCAATATGGCCACCAGGCGCCCATCTTGGATTTCCCCATGAAACATTGTTATCGTGATTTCTCAAGAAGTACTGCATGGATCTTTCTGAAATTTGGTACACAAGTCCCACATGGGGCCTAGTTGTTCAAGATACCTTTTTTGGTCCGATTCGAAAATTCAAGTTATGCTTCAAATTAATACGGTATTCCCCGAGTTGTGACGTTGCATCACAAGAGTCGGCGGATGAAACGGTGGGGCATATTCTATATATTGACTATAGAGAATATCCGTACCTTCACCTTCCATATCAAGGAGTTCAAATAATTCGGAATTAAAATGTATATCTTCAATCTTCTTTAGTCCATGCAGTTTGCAAGTGAACTGCCCCACCGTTTCGTCTGCCGGCGGGTCGGCTACATGAAGGGACGTCACTCTTGTGACACAAAGTCACAGCTCGACAAATGTAGACTACTGCATGTTTCGATCCAAGAGAGATAATCAGGATTCAGACACTTTCGGAGTTTCAAATTTACTGCCCGGACCGAATCCCTTCAGTATTAAGTATTGTACCATCTTACTATTTTCGAGCACGGTATCTTAAAAGAGATATCTCAAACTAGCCCAGTAAACAGAACAGAATGAGCATTCGTTCCTAATTATAAAATCTTAAGTATGTTTCATAGCTCATGCCAAAGTGTCAAAGAGATTTGTCTTCGCTTCCAGTACCCAATGATGACAAGTGCAAAAATAAAACAAGCGTTCTGAGAACCCCAACATCTCGCCTTGCGGGGTCATCCGCCGAAGGTGCAGCAGTATTGAAAGCATACATGTAGAGCAAACAATAAGGTCTGGAATAGGTGATGTGGTACAGACAATTATGTCTGGAATAGATTATCTGGGACAGACAATAACATCAGCCCCATGTGGGATTACTGGTATATAAGTTAATCCCATGTAGGATGGATAGGTCAGTGCCGTCGGATTACTGGTGCATAGAGCAGTCCAGTGTGAGATTACTGCTGGATAGGTCAGTCCCATGTGAGATTACTGCTGGGTAGGCCAGTCCTGTGTAGGATTACTGCTGGGTGGACCAGTCCCGTGTGTTATTACTGATGGATAGACCAGTCCCCTGTGGGATTACTGCTGGATAGTCCAGTCTCAAGTGGGATTACTGCTGGATAGCCAGTCCTGTCTGGGATTACTTCTGGATAGATGAGTCTCATATGGGATTAATGCTGGATAGGACAGTCCCGTGTTGGATTACTGCTGTATAGGCAGTCCAGTGTGGGATTATTGCTGCATACGGCAATCCTGTGTGGGATTATGGCTGGGGAGGCCAGTCCCATGTGAGATTACTGCTGGATAGGCTAAACCTGTGTGAGATTACAGCGGGATAGGTCAGTCCCATGTAAAATTATGGCTGGATAGGTCAGTGCCATGTGGGATTACTGCTGCATATTGCAGTCCAGTGTCATATTACTTCTGGATAGGTCAGTCCCATGTGAGATTACTGCTGCATAGGCCAGTCCTGTGTGGAATTACTGCTGGATAGGCCAGTCCCATGTGGGATTACTGCTGGATAGGCCAGTCCGATCTGGGATTACTGCTGGATAGGTCCGTCCCGTGTGGCATTACTGCTGGATAGGCCAGTGCCATTTGGGATTACTGCTGGATAGGTCAGTCCTGTGTGAGATTACTGCTGGATAGGCCAGTCCCAAATGGGATTACTGCTGGATAGACCAGTTCTGTCTGGGATTACTGCTGGATAGTTGAGTTCCGTATGGGATTACTGCTGGATAGGTCAGTCCCGTGTGGCATTACTGCTGGATAGGCCAATGCCATTTGGGAATACAGCTGGATAGGTCAGTCCCGTGTGGGATTACTGCAGGAGAGCTGTGACCTAGGAAAACATGAAACATGTCCACCAAGTTTTATAATCATCCCACGAAAGGTTCAACAAACTTTCCATGTACAGATCTACATGTAAATTTTTGCCCAACAAAAACCTTGTCGATGGAAAGGTACAAAGTCTAAAATGCATTAATTAAGACAAAAATTCATATTTAATGTCATATTTCTTAAATAGCACATGCACATCGTCGAATCATATTGAACTTGGGTAGCAAGTGTCAAACTCATCGAATGAAAGCTGACAGCTTCAGAAAACTTTCCATGTACAGGTGTACATCTATATACATGTACATTATTATTGGCAGATTACTTAGACAAAACCCTCAAAGTATGAAGAAAAATTAAAATTTCATCTCCTAAATAGCACAGGTACATATTCAAATCATAAGAAACATGTGTACCAAGTTTCATAATCATTCAATGACAGCTGACAACTGTAGCAAACTGTGGTGTACAGATGTACATGTGCACTTCAGCTAAACGCAAAACTCCATCATTTGCCATAATTTGGAGAAATATTAATATTTCATCTCAAAAATAGCACAGGTACATTCTCTAATCATAAGAAACATGTGTACCAAGTTTTGTAATCATCCAATGAGAGCTGACAACTGCAGCAAAATTACCATGTACATGTATACATATAGAGGCCTACATGTACAATTCACCTAAACAGAAAACTCTATCATTTGCCATAATTTGGAGAAAAATTAATATTTCATCTCAAAAATAGCACAAGTACATCCTCCAATCATAAGAAACATGTGTACCAAGTTTCGTAATCATCCAATGAGAGCTGACAACTGCAGCAAACTTACCATGTACATGTACATGTATACATGTAGAGGCCTACATGTACAATTTACCTAAACAGAAAACTCATTCATTTGCCATAATTTGGAGAAAAAGTAATATTTCTTCTCAAAAATAGCACAGGTACATCCTCTAATCATAAGAAACATGTGTACCAAGTTTCATAATCATCCAGTGACAGCTGACAACTGCAACAAACTTTCTAAGTACAGATGTACATGTGCACTTCAGCTAAAAGCAAAACTCTTATCATAGGGATTTTAACATTGAAGCACACCCAGGGGTAGTACCCCCAGGTGGCATACCCACCCCCCATATTTTTATTATTTTTTTAATATTTTTTCTAATTTTTCTAGATTTTTTTTTAATTTGCTAAACCAAAAACCTTATCATTTCCAGGCAGGGGACACCGACACCGACGACGACATCCTCTTTCCCCCTCACAATATCTCCCCTTACTTCATAAGGCGTACATTCACTTTCAGACTAACTTTGCTCCTTTCTCTTGTACTATAGCAACCGACATAAGTACAGTTTCTAGAAATCTTGAAACTTCTGAAACTTTAGAAAGATGATATCTTGGTGTTTTCCAGTGTCCCTTTTTCGATCTTTTTGATCAGATTCGAAATTCTGTAAACAAAATTACAAATCAATCGCTTGTTCCTAGTAACAATGGACAAAAAGTTCCTCTTGTCATTAGCTTAAAATTATCGGACAATGGTGGGCGCCAAGATCCTTCAGGATCTCTCGTTTCAATCACAGTGACCTTGATTTTTGACCTCAAAATGAATAAGGTTCCTCTTTGACCCATGGAAAGGTAAACCTAAAGTTTGGTACCAACAATACATGGAACTGGAGATATTGCACGGACAAGCAAAAGTTAACAGACAGACAGTCGGACAAAAATTGTGATCGCAATATACATTCTCATCTGTCGACGGGTGTATAAAAAATAGATATGCAATCCATTTATTTTGTCATGACTAATGACAGCCATAGCTGACATATAGCTATGTGGCTGGATGATACCTACAGTATCTGTAGAGATTCCTCATAACCAGCCACCATCTTTACAGAATGTCCATAATCCATTTTCATAAACTGATGACATATCAACACCAATCCATATTATGTATTGAAGGAGATGTAAACTTGAAAGGGTAGCAAGTTAGGTCAATGCCTATAGGTGAACTCGGTCAAATCAAATCCTGGTAAGATATTTGCCTGGGTCTGTTTACCCCAATATATACGAGTAGTGGGTGGCAATCGCCTTTGTCCCGAGTTGCTGTCAATATCCAAGAATCCAGTTATTGTTTTCCTTTGACAGTGATGTGATCTGAGCGCTGAACATCAAAGGCATTTTCTCTTCAGCGAGCTAGATGTTGATTTCTCGTCCAGTAATTTAAATTATTAGTTTTCATACAGGACTGTAGGAAATACTACTGGTCGTCCGACTGGGTATAGATCTACCAAACGTGTGTGAATAAGGTCAGTGGTGCCATTATATATAGCCCAACCTAAGATTAATAATCTAGGGATTTGTCACTTACTATCCACCTTGCCTGAATTACCTACTTATGACAGAGCAGTCTTAATGCTGCCATTTTGAAGTGCTCTCCAACTTAATCATCATGTCGTAAGTTGACATGTTGGACTCTCGTTCAAAGTATTGGTTCAACCAGTGAGTGTTTAACATTTCCTGGGTTAGTTTACCTGGTTTTCCTGACACCTTTTCATCAGATCCTGTACTTCCTGTTCAAGTTTACGGTTCTCTGTGGTCGTCTTGGCCAGCTGAAATCAAAAGTCACACATATCTTGAAGTAAGCCATTTCCAATATTTCATATTCCTAAATATTAATATTTTAACTAGCGTATCAGTAAATTGGAATAGTGTAAGAAAATGGTTAGAATCTAAAGTTTTATAACAAGCAGGATGCCACCCTACAAGATCCATGCTGATGAGGGTCTCCGCATTATTTCAGCAGTTTCTCTGCTCAAAATCAGTTAGGCCATATCCGGGATATTGTGATATTGAGGACAGTGCTGGAGAGCCCATTATATAGGCTGGGGCAATGTTTGTTAAATGGCATCAAGAAACAATTTGAAGGGAACATATTTTCAAATTTAGTGCATGATATGTTCGCTAGTGTACCACTGATTTCCTGCCTCAGTGGTCAATGTCTGGTTAACCTCAGGTAGTCTGACAGTTCTAATATGCTTAATATGTTGGAAAGTACACATTGTACCATCCCTCACAAGTGAATATTTTTAATGACAAAAATAGAATATTCGCCTAATTACTACCAGTTTAGCCCGTTCAAAACTCCACCCCTCACACCTCCCCCCAATCGCCAAGTATTAAGTATGGAGGACCTGTGGTAATTGCATGTACTGTGGTAATCCCTCTAATAATTCAATCACCCCATCAATTTTCTATCACTGGAACTGTGAGAATACATGTATATGGGTTTATGGAGTGGGCAAGGCTCAGTTCAGGAGATAAGGGGTGAGTGATTGAGTGTGATTTAACGTCATTTTCAAAAACTTTTCCGTCATATCATATCACCTACATCTGCCAGGACTCGAGAGAACCCACAGTTCCTATTATCCTGGACATTGATCAGCCCAGGAGATCAGGAGATAAGGGTTGAGGCTCAGGGGCCCAGCAGGGAAATGTTGAAGGAGGAAGTGGGAACGCACCCACATGTGACCCTGTACTGCAGAGGGACAACAACTTTTCTATTAAAGGAATAGAAAATCCTTGGAAATGTATGTTGTAAATGAAAGAACAGTTCCATCACTGTCCAAAGGTATTTTTTATTTATTTTTCCGATTTTATTTAACGGAGCAAAAAGATGATAAACTTTGGATGGTGGCCTGTAAGTGCCATTCCTCATTATTATTTTTGACATTTCTTGCTGTTATAATATTTCTTTAACGAAATGTACTGCTATACACACTGTAATATGGACTAGACATCAACATAATAACAAATCTGCATGTCTGAGAGGAACCATCTTTGCTTATTTGCTGATAATGTAATGGGGAGCTCTCAAGTATATATTCGACATTTTTCGATATGTACCTGTGGGCAGGTTGTAATTGAAGACCTCCTTGCACACCATGGGCTTCCTAAAGAAGTTGCGTACAGACAAATGTTGGTGAAATGGCAAACAAATATTTTGGGCCCAGTTGCATAATCTAGGCCCAATTATTTAATCTACGTACATGGTTGTTTAACCATTAAATAAACAATAATGTTCCACGTTCAACCTTCAAAATACTTCCCTATCGATGTCTATTTCCCTGTTAAACCAGAATAACGGTAGGTGTTTTGTGGGTATCTGCAATAATTGAGAGGATAGGAAAATGGATGGTCGTAACAGACCACCATACAAACACATATATCAAATGCGTTTTATTCGGTTAAAAAAATCGGGAAAAATAAATAAAAAATACTTTTGGACAGTGATGGAACTATTCTTTCGTTTACAACATACTTTTTTCAAGGCTTTTCTATTCCTGTATATCAGAGATATGTATTGACAAGTCCTGGATCTGTTCAACATTCCTTACCTGTACATCTCTCATTTCCCTGTTCAAGTCTTCCATTCTCTCTCTGTACTCCAGTCCGGTCTGTGCCTGTGTGTCTATGTTACTCTGACAGGCTCTTGCCAACTTCTGTTGCAACATCTACAAATATGAGTAATGGACAAATGTATCAAATACTCTTGTGAGAAAAATTTATTTAACTTGTCAGGTTGCTTGATTACAAATCCAATCACTTCAGTTATAACAAAATGTACAATGAAACCTATGTTTCCCGACCATGCTTGGGATCAGATCATAGTGTCGGTTTTGACATGGTTCTGATTTGTCAAGTTTCAAAATACTTATAAATATGAGTATTGGACCCATAGATAATGTACTACCGTAATTCCCCTGATAATTCAATCACAGTAAGTTCACTTTTCAACTCTGTTATTCAAACACAGAGAAAAAGTAACATTCCCATTCTTCATTCAAATTGAAAAAAAAGTCATATAATGACAAAATGTGACACTTTGTAGCTGGTGCCATGGAGCATATTGCCAGATTCATGCCATTTTTGCTGCACTTCCAGTGATTAAATTATTACGGGAATTACCGTATTTAGAGGTTGGTCGGTTTACCCAGGTGTCGGTGTTCACATGTTTCACAGTATATGTGAAAATTATCGACATATTTCCAGTTGTAACTGTGACTCATAGAGGAGTAGTTCCAAAATGAATATGATAATCATTCCAATAATTCAATCCCCCTATCAAAATTCAATCACCCACAATTTTGAGAAGAGAATTAGATCAGTTGTTTTAATAAATTTGATCCCCCTCTAAAATCATTGAAGTAACGAAAAAATAAAGGATTTTGAACCATTTAGTCAACTTACTGTTCTAATAAATTTGATTTTTCACAGATTTTATAGTTGGAAATTTCACTTCCTGTGATGGGATTACTGTAGCAAGAAAGAATGTTCGTCATTCTCAATTTCTTTGTTCAGCAGTTGAAAATTTGTTTGAAAGAAATTGAAGTATTGCTGTCCACAAAGAAATGCTCGAACAACTGTTTTCTCTGAATATATAAACTCTGGTATTGAATTAACTATGGAATTAAGAAAATTGACCCTATGTATAGCAGGAATACCACACCTTTCTAACTTCTTGTTCCCGTTCCTTTTCAGCTGTTCTGATTCGCTGTTGAATGCGATCCTCGAGTTCCTCTTGTTTCCGTTTCACATCCTGTTCTGTTCTCAGCTGGTGAGATGCCTCGGTATAGTCACGGAACAATTCCTACACAAATACAAATTGATCGGACAATTTTCAAATATGAGTAACCAAAACATAGCAGCGAAATAATCCATGCTGATATAATTTTGTTGCAATATATTCTTGGACAGTTGTTTATATTTGTGCTTTTAGTCTTTCTAAGAGTCTTCAGTCCTGGATTTCAGTCAGACAGTACCTGTTCAAACATTTTCTTTTGTAACTGTAGCTCCATGTTCCTGATCTCAGCCTCCTCTACAGCCTGGTCCGTCTCCAGATCTCTCTGCTGGGCCTGTCATTCAAATAAAGTGAAATGAACACTTTATATAGATATAATAGAGATTCTGTTGACATGATTGAACTGCCATTCTTCATATTTAATCCCTTTAAGACAAATAGTTTGACATCGGAACAGGTCAACCACTATGGACCACAGGTCTACGTTGATTGCTGAAGCATGTAAATAGTGCAATGTGATGATGATTAGTTGACAAGTTTACAGGTTACCCAAAATATTTGCGAGAGGCACAGTCTATAATTGAAAGCATTATGAACATGCAAGAAACTGACAACTGATAAAGTAACATGTACCGTACCATGCTTTACCGTCCACAGCCAACTTGACTACTTGGTTCTCAAGGTACCAGTTTTATGGTATATATCTTGTCTGTCAGCATGATCAAATAACAGATCAGTGTCATACCTTTCTTTGAACTTCGTCATCAAGTCTTTTCAATTCTGCCTCTCTCTGTGTACGTTGAAAATGCAGGAATTTTCTCCTAGCAGCATCCAGCAGCTGTAACTCCTTCAACTTCACTTCTCTCTGCATGGCGTTCACCCTGTAAACATGACCAGTACATAAAAATTATCAGGATTACAGGAAAACCCTGTGAATTGTTTACAGTAATTCCTCTAATAATTCAATCACAGGAAGTGAAATTTCTCACCATAAAATATGGCAGTGATCGGGAAGAGAACAGGAAGTGAACAAAGGGGCTCAAAACCATGCATATAATCCATTATTTCTTTGTTATTTCAATGATTTTAGAGGGTGATGAACTTTATTTGAACCACCGATTGAATTTTGTCCCCAAAATTGGGAGTGATTGAATTATCAGAGAGATTACCATAAATTCAAAATGGATTGAACAAGCATAAAGTGTAACCGTGGCACTTGCGTAAGTTTATGCCATATTCAAGATAATGATGTGAATAACAGAACGTAGTGAAGTTTTCCCCCAACATTTCACTTGTATTCTACATGTATCTCGGAGGATTCAAAGCAGATTTCTACAGTGGGAGAGAAATTTCGCTGGCTCTTTTGACGTCAGATATGACATCAACGATGTCATACTTCGAGCGTCCTACACCATCTGCGGGACGTCGCAGCAATGCAGAGAATGGAACAGTTTTGTAACAATGTTGCGTTGTGACGTGGTTTATCGTTCGATAATAACGTCAAAAGTTCCGACATGCTTGTGGCGCTGTGCACTATAATAACACTGAAATTGTTAAAAATTGAAGTCGTAAAACAAGAAAGATAGTGCCATGGCACTGTAGCTCATCTGACTGTAACTGGAGAAAGTAGCTGTGAGAAATTTTTACTGAAGAACTGCAATAGATGAGTTTCTAACTTGTGTTGCCCCCATGAACACTAAATGATCGATGCAGTAATTTCCTGAGATTTCATGATAACGAAGTTTCATGGGAAATTCAAGATGCGGCCATATTGGATTTTCAAAAGGATTAAAAAAGGTATCTTGCACAACTGGACCACAAGGGGAACCTGTGACAAAGATCCAGGCAGTTATTTCCTGAGAATTCACGATAAAAAAATTTCATGGGAAAATTCAAGATGGCCCCCTGGTGGCCATATTGGATTTTCGAATCGGACCAGTAAAGCTATCCTGCACAACTTGACCCCGAGGGGAACCTGTGTATCAAATTTGAGAAAGATCAATGCAGTATTTTCTGAAAAATCGCGATAAAGTTTCATGGGGAAATCCAAGATGGCCACCTGATGGCCATATTGGATTTCGAATCAAATAACAAAAGGTATCTTGCACAACTAGACCCCAAGGGGAACCTGTGTACCAAATTTAAGAAAGATCCATGCAGTACTTCCTGAGAAATCACGATAATGAAGTTTCATAGGGATATCGAAGATGGCCGCCTGGTGGCCATATTGGATTTTCGAATCAGAGCAGAAAATGTATATTGCACAACTAGACCCCAAGAGGAACCTGTGTACCAAATTTGAGGAAGATCCATGAAGTAGTTCATGAGAAATCGCAATAACAATGTTTCATGGGGAAATCCAAGATGGCCGCCTGGTGGCCATATAGGATTTTTGAATCAGACCACAAAAGGTATCTTGCACAACTAGACCCAAAGGGGAACCTGTGTACCAAATTTGAGAAAGATCCATGCAGTGGTTCCTGAGAAATCACGATAACAATGTTTCAGCTGGAAATCCAAGATGGCCACCTGGTGGCCATATTGGATTTTTGAATCCAACCAAAAAAGGTATCTTGCACAACTAGACCCCAAGGGGAACCTGTGTATCAAATTTGAGAAAGATCCATTCAGTAGTTCCTGAGAAATCGCGATAAAGTTTCATGGGGAAATCCAAGATGGCCTCATGGTGGCCATATTGGATTTTTGAATCAGACCACAAAAGGTATCTTGCACAACTAGACCCAAAGGGAAACCTGTGTACCAAATTTGAGAAAGATCCATGCAGTGGTTCCTGAGAAATCGCGGTAACAATGTTTCAGCTGGAAATCCAAGATGGCCACCTGGTGGCCATATTGGATTTTTGAATCCAACCAATAAAGGTATCTTGCACAACTAGACCCCAAGGGGAACCTGTGTATCAAATTTGAGAAAGATCCATTTAGTAGTTCCTGAGAAATCGCGATAAAGTTTCATGGGGAAATCCAAGATGGCCACCTGGTGACCATATTGGATTTCGAATCAAATAACAAAAGGTATCTTGCACAACTAGATCTCAAGGGGAACCTGTGTACCAAATTTGAGAAAGATCCATGCAGTACTTCCTGAGAAATCATGATAACGAAGTTTCATAGGGATATCGAAGATGGCCGCCTGGTGGCCATATTGGATTTTCGAATCAGAGCAGAAAATGTATATTGCACAACTAGACCCCAAGAGGTACCTGTGTACCAAATTTGAGAAAGATCCATGAAGTAGTTCATGAGAAATCGCAATAACAATGTTTCATGGGGAAATCCAAGATGGCCGCCTGGTGGCCATATTGGATTTTTGAATCAGACCACAAAAGGTATCTTGCACAACTAGACCCAAAGGGGAACCTGTGTACCAAATTTGAGAAAGATCCATGCAGTAGTTCCTGAGAAATCGCAATATGAAACATTTATAAATAATGTTGGTATTTGTTATGAAATCAAACCTGCTATCAATGAATAGCCATATTCCTCCATTTGGAGGTCTCTGCAACAGAAATTATCTCCCTTGACTGTCCGCTAGGTGGCGTGTCTCCGCGAATGTCCGTCCTCTTTTTCCCGTGCGGCGTAAGGCGTGTTTTGCGTGAAGGCCGCAGCGAGTGGGGAGGATGGGTTGGGCAAATTAAGATTGATAGCAGGTTTGATTTCATAACAAATACCAACATTATTTATAAATGTTTCATATTTGTTGCTGAAATCTTAACCTGCTATCAATGAATAGCCAGACTCCCAACGGAGAAGGATGGGGAGCCGGCCTTGTAGTCTTGTTGTTGGACTTGTGCGGAGCACGCCCTGTCCTGATAGTTTAGATCTGGTATGCCCAGTAATATCCTGATAATTCCCATGTCGTATAGAGGCTAAGGGAGCTCAAGGAAATTACAAGTAATACGGTGAAATGGTGGAGTATTGTACCGCCCAGTTTTCCGATTACTTAATCGCCAGATAATCAGGTGATGTCATCGAGTCCTTGAGGTCCCTTCGTCTCCGGCATGGTATGCTTGTTCATGCTTACCGAAGTGTCGGGATCTTGCTTGCTTGCTTCTGCTGCGCCCCCCCCCTTTTTCTTTGATGGAATTAACGAACTACGCGTTGGGCTGCCACTAGCGGGCCCAACGTAGTCACCCTGTCTGTCTGCACTGACATGTCTCTAAGGTAGAAGTCTGCAAAAGTAGAGTTTGAAGACCAGGCACATGCATCGATGATGTCGTTCAGTGACAGGTTCTTCCACAGTGGCCACGATGTAGCGATGGCCCTTATTTCATGGGACGATGCCCTAGACAGGAGAGGTGGGGCGTCGATGGCTAGTTGGTATGTCCAATGAATGGTCTTTTTCAGCCAAGCCGCAACAGTGTTCTTTGTGATGTCGGCTGATGCACCCGGCTGTAGTGACAGGAATAGGAGTCGTCTCGTGCCTCTATCCGGGTCCGTTCTTTGGATGTAGTGGCGTAGTGCTCTCACTGGACACAGAAATCGGTCGTCCTCCCGTGGCCCTACGAAGCCTGTTAACGAGGGAATTTGATAGAGTCTTTGTGCGCACGGTCCCTGCCGAGTAGATTCATTCTTTGCAATGAACTCCGGGATCGGGCGAAAGGATACTCTAGACCAATCTGCAGTCCAAGCTAGGGAACTCCGATCCAATGCGTGAAGTTCGGAAATTCTTGTAGCTAAGGCGAATGCCGCAAGGAAGGCTGTCTTATAGGATAACGCCTTGATGGTTGTTAAATGCAGGGGCTCAAACGGTGGCCGTAGAAATGCACTCAAAACCACACCCAGGTCCCATTTTGGTAGTAACTGACGTGTTCTGTGAGATTGCAAGGAAAATGACTGGAGGAGCGCTGCTAGGTTGCCATCCTGTCCAATATTAATTCCAGCCGTCAGTTTCAGGACTCTTGATAGGGCTGATCGGTAACCTTCAATGGTACTTGGCTGTAGCTTCCTGTCCTGGTGAAGGTGCAACAGGAAGTCCGCCACTATAGGAACAGAGGTAGTGTTGGGATCGAGTCCTCTGGCCTCGCACCAAACGCTGTAGTAAGTCCACTTTGACTGGTATAGCTGTGACGTGGATGTCCTGTTTGCTGCTGCCATCGCTTCCGCAACTGGCCTTGAAAACCCCTGTTCTGCGAGGGAATCCTTGATAGTCTGCAGACGTGTAGGTTGAGCCATTGCGGGTCGTGGTGCCGGATTCCGTGCGGTTGATCGAGTAGTCCGGTCCACCAAGGTAGTTGACGTGGTTGATCCGTTAGCAGATGCACAAGTGACGGGAACCACGGGCGATGCGGCCACCATGGTATCACTAGGAGGATGACGCAGTCGTGCTCCATTATCTTGGACAAGACCTCTTGAATGAGCGCAATTGGTGGATAAGCATAGGCAAGGAGGTTGCTCCAGTTGAGGGTGAACGCATCGATCGCCCAAGCTTGAGGGTCGGAGATCGGACTGACGAAAGTCGGGATCTGGGCGTTGTTCCTGGTCGCGAACAGGTCCACTAACGGTCGTTCCCAGATCGACGCCAGCTGTCGGAAGGCTTCCGTGTGGAGGTGCCATTCCGTTTGCAGTACTTTGTCCGGTCTGGAGAGACTGTCGGCGATGACATTCAGGTGCCCCGGAACATGTCGCGCTGTGACCTGGCATCGCTGATCTTGTGCCCACTGGAACAGGGTCCATGTCTCCTGGAATAATGATAGGGATCTTGTTCCTCCCAGCTTGTTGATATAGCTGACCACCGTGGTGTTGTCGGTCGCAATCAACACTGACTTGTTGTACAGCTGTGGACTCCAATGACGGATTGCCATGTTCACTGCCGTCATCTCCAGGATGTTTATGTGCTGTTTGGCTTGTTGTGGGGTCCATCTGCCGGCTATCCGCTGTTCGCCTAGATGGGCTCCCCAACCCACTAACGATGCATCCGTGAATATTTGAATCTCCGGCCACGGTCGCTGAAGCGGAATTCCGGACATCACATTCTCCCTGGACTGCCACCATTCTATGAAGGGATGAAGATGATCCAGAACGGGGACCCAAGGGTTGAGTGCTCTCGCCCGTAGGTACGGCTGTAGATGGAACTGCAACGGACGCACCTGTATCCTGCCGAACTGCGTCAGGTCCTGGGTGGATGTTAAGAGTCCGAGGAGGCCTTGCCACAGACGTAAACGTTGCGATTGGCAGGATAAAAACGTTGGGATGAGAGCTTGTATCTTTGACCAACGGTCCTCGGTTGGTAGAACCAGCTGCTTGCAGGTGTCGAAGACCGCCCCGATGTACTGACGTGTCTGAGCCGGCTCCAGTTCCGACTTGTCCGGGTGCAGGATGAATCCCACATGCCGTAGGACTTGTAGAACGAACTGGATGTGCGACTTGAGTACTGGCATCTCTGACTCCCAGATGAGAATGTCGTCTATATAGGACTCTATGTGGATTCCCCTGAGATGAAAGAAGGCCATGAGTGGTGATGTGATGCGGGTGAAACACCAAGGAGCGATCGAGACGCCGAACGGTAGGACCTGCCACTCGAATCGTCTCCCGGCAATGATGAAGCGCAGGTAACGCCGATGAAGTGGATGGATAGGAACGTGAAGGTAGGCGTCCTGCAAATCGATGGAGGCTATCCAGTCTCCCGGTTGTAGGCGGGACCGTAATGATGGTATTGATGTCATTTTGAACCTTGGTGGTGGAGCCATAGTCTGGTTGAGTCGCCTTAGGTCGATGATCATGCGGAGTTTGTCTGTTCCCTTCTTGGGTACCAGAAAGACTGGGCTGTAGAACCCCGCACTCTCCTCTTCCGTAGGTAGTTCTCGAACCGCGCCTTTTTCCACCAAGGTGTTTACGGATTCCAACAAGGTCTTTGTATGTTCTGGACGAATTGGGAGGCGTGATGATTTGGGCCTGGTGATGAGTTTGGGGTACTGCAGGAAGGTGAAGAAAACGCCTTCTCTGAGCGATCTGATGACCCACTTGTCTTTTGTAATGAGCTCCCAATTCCTCCAGAAGAACTGCAGGCGTCCGCCCACAACCGGATGAGTGAAGTGTTGAAAAGATGGAAGGATGAAATTGATGACTGGATGATTGAAGTGAAGTGGAGATCGGTGGCAGTCAGTATCTATCGGGCTTGCCTCTGCCTCTATCGGAGGACTTCTTGCCACGGCCGCCCCGAGATTTTCCTCTGCCGTAGGGACGAAAATTGGCTTGCGTGTCTTGAGTAGGGAAGGCGCCCGAGTCCTGACAGGAAGACTGTCCGTGGCGTCCTCCTCTGGTAGACTTTGTCTTGCCCTTGGACTTGCCCTTGCCAGGTCGCTGTGCTAACGCTCCAACAAGGCGGGAGGTCTTCTCGTCGTTGACCGATGGCATGATGACCGGAATGGCGTTGTTAAACAAGTACCGCGCAGATAGGGGTTGTTGCGCCAATTCCGTCTTGACAGATTGAAGTACCTCCGCCTTCGGGTTCTTTAAATAGGCCGAACGTTGAGCTTGAACCATGGTGGCATACGAGAGGAGACCGGTCTCCATGACATGGGCGTTGGCTTTGTTGAGTGTATCGATGAAACCCTTGAAAAAGTCCAACTGTGTAGTAGATAACACCGTCGTCGCATTGCCGTCGGCATCTACTTGTCTGTTAGCGGGGTCTAACACCAACTTGGAGGTAGCCGCCAGGAACCAATCAGAATAGGAAGTGATCCTGTGCTGCGCTAGCATCATGTCCTCCATGAGGTAAACTTGTTTGGCCGGGAGTACCACAGGGGGTGGCTTAGTTATCTTCAAAACCCTGTCCAAATCCCTGTCCAGCTTTGGGTGTTTGGTCGGTAAGACGGCGTTGTGCAATGCATAGAAGCTGTAAGCACTCGGTCTCTTGAAGGATGCGGAGCTCCTGAGCTGCCGGTCCAGGTCCTTCATCAGTAGTAAAGACTCCGGTGATGGTGCGCACGTCAGTGGGGTCTCCACCGGAGCTGGCTTGTCTGTGGCGAAGAGTGACGTTGCCGTGGCCCGCTTACGTTTGCGAGGTGGCTCATCGGAATCAGCGTCCTCCTTTCCTACCTCCGACCTCGGCATCTGCGGGAGGAGGGTATATAATGCCGCAATCTTTGCCTTGAATGCTAATTCATCATGTTCCTCCGCTGCACCGTGAGTTGGGGAAGATGACTTTTCCGGTGAGGAAGCAGATGTTGACTGGTGGTCATCCGGGAAATAGTCGTGTTGATCAGAGTCGGACTCGGGACTCGAACGATCCTTTTCACGCCCCCCCGATGTCGAGGCTGCCGGAAGCGGGGCCCGGTCTTGAGTCCGGGTCTGCTGTATCGAACTCAGCTCACTCCGGGGTTCCGTCATGACTTTAGGGTTCCCCGACGGCTTGGGTGTCTGCTTAGACTTAGTTTCCGGCTGATGATGCGACGAGTCTCGTCCGTGACGTGTCTCTGATGAAGATCGGCGACGATGACGAGAAAGCACCTCCCTCGGTGATCGTGACCGGCTACGGGATCTGTGAGACCGATAGCGAGGGGGAGTGCGAGATCTGGGTCGTTGACGATCTCGGTCGGGGGTCCGACTGCGTCTCGACCGTTTAGAAGTGTCACGTTCCGGGGTCCGGGATCGCCTGGAGATCTTAGTGGAAGAATCCCTGGAATTCCGGGTCCGATGCTCGGACTTGTCGACTGTGGATCCGGTGTAATCACGGTCCGGGGCCCGGGTCCGCTCCTTTGACCTATCCAAGGCCGACTTGCGCTTGGGGTCTCGATCCGGGGTCCGGGTTCGTTCTTTGGACTTGTCCGAAGTTGACTTGGGCTTGGGGTCCCGCCCCGGGGCCCGGGTCCGATCCTCAGACTTGTCCACTTTCGAAGCTTTGACCTCCCGTACGGAAGTTCGGATCCGGTCTTTGTCCTTGTCCCTGGAGGCGGAGTCCCGTTCCGGGGCCCGGATCCGGGTGGGGTCTTTAGTGCCCTTGTCCTTGGAGTCGGGGTCCCGTACCGGGGACCGGGTCCGGACTCTAAACTTCCCATGTCGAGTCTCCTCTCGCGTCCTGGAGTGAGATTTCTCCTTTCTCCCACTACTGTTCGGAGTTCTTGATTTCGATGGAGATCTGGACGAAGAGATGGAAGACCGCCGTCCACGGGAAACGGGAGGGGAACTGCAATCGCTGCTCCGGTTCCGGGTCACAGACGGACTCCTGCTCTTGGAAGCTGTAAGCCTAAGGTCGCCGGGATCCCGCTGGGGTGTCGTGTCCCGATCCATAGGCTGGTCCCGGGCCCCGTCCGAGTCTTCATTTTCTGTGTGGTGACTGGGGCCCGGGTCCTCTCGTCGGTCGGTGGAGTCTCCCAGGATGAACGTGGGCTTGGTCCCGGCCAACTGTGAGCTCTCCACAGGACTGTACGCCGTTTGCTGCACCCTTCCACTTGGCGGAACCTGGGGGCTGACGCTGGCTTGAACATTTGAAGTCGGGAGTCCGGTAGGCATCTCCAGGTCTTCGTTCACGCTGAGATCGGCGAGAAGAGCTTGCGTAGCTATCTGTTTTTCGCCCGGGCTTCTCTTGATATCGGCAGCCGCCTTGAGAAGGACCTTGCGACGAGCTCCCGCATACCTATGCCAGGTAAGGTCGTCCCAATCAACGCACTCCCGGCAGGTCACCTGTCTATAGCAAATTTGGGCCCGACATTTAAAACAAAACAAATGTGAGTCTTCTTTGGGCCAAAAATGTCGACATGATTCGCAACGTTTGGAATGCTTGACAGTAGGGGTGACTACGTCGGACATAGCTACTTGTAGAATGAAATTTCCGTATAAATAACCCTAGGATACGTCTAGAATATCTCAGATTACTTGAAAACAGAGACTCTTATCCAAAACACGTCTTGTTACCAAGACTGCAACAGGAAAAAGAGGACGGACATGCGCGGAGACACGCCACCTAGCGGACAGTCAAGGGAGATAATTTCTGTTGCAGAGACCTCCAAATGGAGGAATATGGCTATTCATTGATAGCAGGTTAAGATTTCAGCAACAAATAACAATGTTTCATGGGGAAATCCAAGATGGCCGCCTGGTGGCCATATTGGATTTTTGAATCAGACCACAAAAGGTATCTTGCACAACTAGACCCCAAGGAGAACCTGTGTATCAAACTTGAGAAAGATCCACGCCGTAGTTCCTGAGAAATCGCGATAACAATGTTTCATCGGGAAATCCAAGATATTGGATATTCAAATTGGACTAAAGTACACATGTTGTACAACAAGTCCCAAAGGGGAACCAGTGTACCAAATTTGAGAAAGATCCATGAAGTAGTTACCAAAAAATAATGATGACAAGATTTCAGTGGCAAATTCAAGATGGCCGCCATGGCAGCCGTATCGTATCAACACCGCATGAACAAAGTCTGGTGTACTCATTGGGGGGAACATGCATGCCAAGTTTCAGCTTAATCGGCCAAGCGGTTTCAGAGAAGATGTTTACGAACGACGGACGAAGCATGACGGACGACGGACAATCGGGCCATGACATAAGCCCATCGGGCCTTCAACCCAGATGAGCTAAAAAAGTTATAAATTCTATAATTTGGAAGATTATCTTGGATTTAACGTAAACTTGCAAAAGTACCACAGTTACACTTTAACAGGCATATTTAGAAGGGATGCATGTCCTCGATATAACCATTCAAGAATGTTTCAATCCCCATTTTTTTTGTTTAAAGGAATCAAATCCAATCAGCATTTGTGGGAAATTTTTAACCTTTTCCTCTGTTCTCCTAACTTGTGGTCCTCTTCAATGATCATGCGGCGACGTTTTTCCTCGGCATCGAGCAGAAGTTTCTGTTGTCTGTACCAAGCCTCTTCTTCATTTTGACGTTGTAATGTTTCTGTTTCCACTGCTAGAGATGCCTGTCTGAAAAAAAAAATACAAATGGTCAGTGAACAAGTTAAGGAGTGAGTGAATAGGGTTTAACGTCGCTTTCAACGTTTTTTCAGCTATATCACGACGGGAAAGGGAAGGGAGGGGAGGGGGAGGGGCAGGGGTACCTACTTCTAACAGAGCAGATCCAATGCTGCCATTTTATAGTGCTGTCCCACTGAAATATCATGCCGTAGGCAGACATGACACCCCACTCAGTCACATTATACTGACACCGAGCGAACCAGTCCTTGTTCTATCCCCTTAATGCTGAGCGTAAGCGAGGGAGCAACAAGTTCCATTTTTCAAGTCTTAGGTATGACCCGGCCTGGGATCGAACCCAGTACCTACCGCTTACGAGGCCGACGCTCTAACCATTAGACCACCGCAGTGCGGTTGTGAACAAGTTAAAATAGTTCTGTCATTTAAGGGTGCAGCTCATGTATTAAAGGTTACCAAACAGTCCGAAAACCTGTCACTATTTTTATGCTAAATTTATTAAGGTAAATACTTTTAAATTGTATGGTGTTTGGTGCATTTGCCTGTACACATGACTATGAATTTTGTTGAGAACTGAATTGTCAATCGGGGTTAACTGACAAAGCTATCATCTTGTCATTACCCACCACATTTTCAACAGAACACACATTATACTTCCTTGATTAACTATAGTGCAAGAAACAACATTACTGCCGAATTCCCGTGTCTGTGGTCGCTTGTCAACCCCCGGACAACTCCAGCGCACAACATGTGAACTGGCGAAAGATCATGCAGCAATCCCCCATTGAGCTCGGCGCACCGCAGCGCCATCTATGTTTACAAAATATCCCTATACGTGTATATACTTGAATGCCTCCAATGATCATCAACTGTTGCCGAGTTCTAAAACCATGTGCCTTATCCAACTTACTTCTGTCTGAGGTAGTCTAACTCCTCTTGTCTTATTCTCTCTCTTTCTTGTACCTGGAAACAAACAGTTTGAATAAGACTAGGAATAAACCAGAAAAGACAGGTTAACCACAACAACCACATAGACAAAAACAACCCCCAATATTCTTGGAATCAAAATCTCTAATTATGAGTTAAGACATTTTCTTGACCCAAATTAAGACAGACAGGGTTATCAGACCTTTTAATCTAAGTGGTTAAAAATGACATTCCCAATTTGAAAGACATTTGACCTATAACCTCCAGATGTATCAGTTCTTTGAACTTTCATGAATAACTTGGTTACATTAATCTGGTTACATTAAATTATGTTTATTATTTATGTGACGGGGGAACAACCTACCAAGTGGTTACCCACTGGACAACTGAATTACCATCTTCATACAAAAGTCCACTTCTCTGTTCATACTTCGAATTAGACTTGATAAATCAACTCAATGGCTCTGTTCAACAGAATTTATAAAAAAGAACATGAAATGTAATTGACTCCCAAATCCAGTTCAAATTTAGAAATGTGCCATATGAGTGGGTTATTGATTGACTGTCATGTGCATCTCGCCGCGCTACAGCCATATTAGGAAGAATGGTGTAACTACAGAGAGAATATGTCACCCTAGGCACAGTCGTTGGGTATGTTCTGATTGGCTCATCTCTGGATTGTAGAGGAAATTTCGACTTGTGTATGAAGATGGTGAACTGCCTGATCAGCCAACACATATTACCTGATAGTCAACAATAAATTTGGGGTATTTGTTGAAGACTGGGTACTGTCCCCTGGTCAGAGATTTGAAGTCAGCCAGGGATTGTTTGGGGTGAATATCATCTGGTGTGGACTCCATCAGTCTGTAAGCTTCTCTCATCACCTGACGCATGTCCACAGCATTACGATGGTGGAAAAAATACTAGATAGGGAAGGAAAAACAAGGGATTTGGATAAAATATTACACAATGCAACTACATTCATATCAATTACTTATTAATACATAAGAACTTAAATTTCTAATTTCTGTCCATGCGAAAAACTGTGCATATTTAGCAATAAAGGTGTTATACAAATTTCCAATGCAAGGATCAAGGGCGTCGTTCGAGGGGGGTCGTTGGGTGCGAACGACCCCCTCCCAGCGCCCAACCATATGTTATTTTCCTATGTTGGACAGAAGAATCCTGGGAACTCTAATAAGTAAGCATAGGAAACGACCCCCTCTTAAGAAATCCTGGCGACACAAATGAGGATAGGCTACCACTTGCACAAAATTCAAGTTAACTGTTTAACAAAGACCTGTGCTAATAGTACCAACAGGTATAGAGACGCAGTTCCCATAGTGGTTCATTCATTCCCTATCTCTTTAGCTTGAACATATTTGTAACCAATGATAAACTATTATTTACCTGAAGTTGCCAAACCTCTCATCACTGTGAAGCATGACCTTTCTTGGAGTAGCATGGGCGTCGCCAGGATTTCCTTGAGAGGGGGTCGTTTCCTATGCTTACTTATTAGAGAGCCCATTACTGTGATGTCCAACATAGGACAATAACATACAGTTGGGCACTGAAGGGGGGTCGTTTGCACCCAATGACCCGCTACTAGTGACGCCCTTGAATAGTAGGATAATTTGATCCATATTTATCATATTTACACCAGTCATCAATGGCTAAAACCCCACCTCATGTTAAAGGTGAAATGCAAAGGTTTTTAAATTCTCCGTTTTACATTTCATATTGGTTGAATAATTATAGAAATACTAGTATATCTACTTCACTTGGATTAATTTGAATTATCTTCTCTGCTGGGATGTTTTTGAAAGTTACACTGCCAAAAATATGGTACTTAAATAAGTTTTTTTACCTCAATTCTAGATAAATTACCTTAAAACAAGAAATGTTTTCTTAGTTTGTTCCATTTTGTCAGATTTATCTTATTTTAAGAAAAATTATCTTAAATAGGATTTAATTTTACTAGATATATCTTATTATAAGAAAAGTTATCTTAAATAAGATTTATTTTTACCAGATGTATGGCGTGATAAGAAAAGTTATCTTAACTGAGATATCTTTTCTGTGATTTGTCTCCTAAAAATGTAAGATCGTGAATCGAGTGGAAATGGATCGCTACACTAATAGTATGAACCTGTGGTTTCCTGAAAGAAATTGGTCATTGTCAATTTGTAAAAGTTACTGTTACAATTTGCCTAAGATATACATGAAATTATATCTTCTATTTGAGTGAGGAACATATTTTTGTAATTTAGTATTTTTATCTGTAAGTCCACCTTCACGTGCGGTTATGGTTTTCATATGGGTTCATGTATTTTGCCGCCATTTTCAACCGAAGATTTCATGTTCTCTCACAATTCTCGCGAATTATGTTGGTATCCAGGTACATTATTGAGGAAACTCAACTGAGCCTCTCAATGGATCATTCTACAGATGAATGTGAGTAGTATGTTGCTCAATGTGTTCAATGAACTGAGCGAAAACGTCGAAAATGAGATTTGCTTCCTTTGGGAGTGGATTTACAGATATACAACAACAACAACAACAACAAATTGGGAAACATAAAGTAGATCCTAGGGGCCTCTGTTGGTGAAAGTGCGGACCTGCAGATGTGTTTCGTCGTTTTTGTCTACCTGAACACAGGCAATTAGAAAGTAAGTTTAAGATTGTGACATTGGTTTCAAAGCAAACACGAAAAATATATGTATAAAAAGGAAAGATACAAGCTCGACCTCCCATGTGCACAGCAATGTAGAAACATATTTCCAAGAAAAGCTTCGCCCATGTCGAAGAGATATAAGAATACTTGCACATTTTTATATAGCTAATCAAATTATTTAATATTTACACTATAATGGAAAAAAAATGAAAATGTGTCTTTGAATTCTCCAAAAGTATTTTGGGGTTGAATAAGCTTATTCATTATACATGTCAGATATGCATTCAAACCAAAGTCATTGCATCAAGCCAGTGACTGCAGTCTATTCAGGAAACATGTCTTTGAAATGTAAATTGGTGGCAGGTTGCCTCTGACAATCTTGACTGGCAGAAACTTTTGGGGCTTTGAGTATTTTAATAAAACATCAGATCTGGATTCTACATGGTATGCAGTGTATTGATTCCTCCAGTGTTTCATAGTTCTTTCCTTCAGCTTTGGAAGAATATTCGTATATGAACTTGGGTGTATGCTTTAGCTTGTAAGACCTTGCAACCCTGTCTGTGACTAAACATTGGGACTTTCTCCACCACAAGCACCTGATGAGGGCAAAGGCTGGGCAATTCTATTTGCACAGTTTAGGTGTTTTTACTATCAAGAGTGCAATATGCTGTTATATTTGTAATGTCTATGGAGAATTGAAGATGACAGATTTTCAAAATTTTGAGAATTATCCATCATATCTTCGGTGTTTGGCCGTTTTGCATGGTTTTAAATATATCAGTCTATTGTCATATTATACAACTTCGACATGGGCGAGAAATGTTGTGCAAATATATTTTAGTATTACTGCTATAAGTGGAAAGAAATACTTGTCAAGGAGAGGCTTTAAGGATGAATGTCAGAACAAAGGCCTTAAAATATTTAAAATAATTTCTTTATTTATCTGTTTTACATATATGACTTACTTTTGCCCTTCAATTGCATGATGATGGGTTGAAAGCGACGTTAAATTCTATTCACTCACTCATACTTCAATTGCATGACATTATTTTGATCATGTTTTTATTTTGCATGTATAATGTTTAATTGTTAACTGTAACGAGCATATATTCATGTTCAGTTTTTGGCAGAAATATGATATAAAAAAAGAAAATTAGTTAAAAACGTTAATTAGATTGTAGGAAAATATTTGAAGTGTCACTGTGGAGCTCGTTTTATTGATCCTGTGTGAAATTGCGGCGTGGCTGAAATTATTGGGATACCTCTTCTACATGCATACACTTTTGCATCTATTATGTGAAGACTATTCACTACATGGATCATCTGAATAAAATTTCCCCATCTTTAAAATATTTTTTTTTGTCATTTAATTTGATTAAATGTTGTTCAGCATGTTTTTCTTACATGTAATTAAGTAAATGTTGCTAGCTCAAGATCCCTTTGTTGAATTTACAATGTAAGATAATTTATCTTGAAGATTGTATACATGTTTTCTTGAGTAAGAATATTTAACTCAACAGCATTGAGAAATATTGTCTTATCCAAGTTAACAGCTTTGAGAAATATTTTCTTATCCAAGTGGTCAGTTTTTCTTGAACAAGATAATTATCTGGAATAAGTTTAATATTCTTACCCCACTCCAAAAATATCTTACTTTAGATTTCATAGCAAGATAAATTATCTTACTGAAGAAAAAATAAGATTTTTTTCTTGAATGAGTAAAAAGCGCCAAGATAATTTTTCTTAATTAAGATCTTCGAATAAGATTTGTGAATCTTGAATAAGATAAATAAACTTATAATTTTCTTATCCAAGGAAATATCCATAAGTAAATTATTCTTACCCCACTCCATGATAATTTATCTTATTTCAAGATGATTT
This sequence comes from Hanleya hanleyi, assembly GCA_036873755.1. Lineage (NCBI taxonomy): Eukaryota > Metazoa > Mollusca > Polyplacophora > Lepidopleurida > Hanleyidae > Hanleya > Hanleya hanleyi. Next base: position 143,465 of record JAVTVY010044263.1, on the reverse strand, counting down.
TTTCTTAAAATAAGGGTTTTTTTTCTTGTTTTAAGTACCCTATTTTTGGCAGTGTACCTCTAGCCTCTAGCCCAGCTGAATTCAGATTTGCAAAACGTCATCGCTTATCTTTCCTTGATTGTGACGTACCAGCCGCTCGGAGACTGAACGTTACAAGTATTGACGAACGGACAGGTGGTCTAACGTGACATCACAAACCAGCGTCAAACAAGGGCAGATAAGCGATGCGGATTTCATTTCTGAAATCGTCGGGGCTTGAGTTACCAACTTCGAAGCACTTTTCAATAGCCACTAGGAGACAAAATACTTCAAATAAAATCAAATGAAGTAGTTAGGCTGATATTTCAATCATTCAATGTCCCATGAAGAATATAAAAAGGAAAATATGAAAACCTTTGCATGATTTCACCTTTAAATAAATAGGGAAGAGAGTGAATGTATGTACCTTGAAATCATCCAGCTCTATGCACTGTGTTAATGGTCCCCGAGCACACATAACATAGGCTACTGTCGTCATGAGCAGGAAGGAAGGGTGGTTACTGAACACATTATCAAACAGTGACAGCCATTCTTCTCTTGTCAATACCTCCGAGAACAACGTCTCCAACAGGGGCCAGGCGTAAATCTACAACAGATCATATAATCAAACAGTAACAGCCATTCCTCTCTTGTTAATACCTCCGAGAACAACGTCTCTAACAGGGGCCAGGCGTAAATCTACAACAGATGATATCATCAAACTGCAGTGAAATGAAAATGTACAGCACGATGGTCAGATATACTCAACTAATGGGTGAGTTAATATGATTAAATGTCACTTTCAACTATATCACGATGTTTGGGTCCTACTCCTTTTCACACCAGGGGACCCCACAAGTGAGGTCCTATTCCTTTTCACACCCGGAAATCCCACGGGTGCCACAGTTAGTAACTTTTAACAACAAGCTGTCCGAGGTGCTGAGGCCTCTTCTTACCATGACCTGGGGTGTGAACAATGACATCCCAACCCCAGAAGCCTCACAGAGCTATACTGAACTATAAAATGTAGGACATCAAACATGAAAGGGCTGGGTTGTGCCTCACAGCTAAGTGCCCACATACTAAAGTTTATCCATTGTAATCAGTCATACAAAAATTCAACAGCTAGCTTCATATTAATTCCATCTTAATATTGCCAGGTAAATGATATTTACACAATGACTATTATCTCTCCATGATATTTATATTTTAGCAGACTTATAAACATCCCTCCAAGGACATAAATGATATACTAGCTTCATGCTATAGTTACTCACACAATCTGTGCACCAAACATGTCCAGTGACACCGACCTGTGCAATTGTGATGTTCCAAATAAGCTCAGAAGATACTGATGATGTCACTGATTTGTTAACGATCACAGGATACTTTCTCACCATTGTTGTTGCAAACCAATATGACATTGTCTCCAGTGTTACACCAGTGGATATTAACACATGGTTTGAACATTACAAAACCTTACATAGTCCTCATACTGCGCATATCCAGCAGGAGAGAAAATCAGAGGTGGAAGTAGAGCTGTCAAATTGGGAAAGCCAACCCACACACTCCCCATCGCTAAACACCCCTATTAACGAGAAGGAAATCTTAGAAGCTGTTAAAACCCTTAAGAAGGGGAAATCCTGCGGACTCGACTCCATAAGTAATGAGATGATCCAAACTGCATTCCCATATATCAAGGACATCTTGCTATTGCTCTTCAACAAAGTGCTAGCTTTAGGGCAATTCCCAAAATCTTGGGCAACGGGCCTGATAGTTCCAATCCACAAAAGTGGTAACACCATCGATACCAATAATTATCGTGGTATAACTTTAAATAGCTGTACCGGTATGGGGAAAATATTCTGCTCTGTACTTAATACTAGAATTACTGATTTTGCAGCAGAATATGGACTTATCTCAAAGTCTCAGTTAGGTTTTAAAAAGGGCTGTAGGACCACAGACCATATATTTGTAATGAAAACCTTAATAGATAAATACACTGGTAACAAAAATAAGCTTCATGCTTGCTTCGTTGATTTCAGCAAAGCTTTTGACTCTGTCTGGCATGATGCCCTCTTCTTAAAACTTCAGAAAGCTGGGATAACCGGTAACATATATAATGTTATAAAAAACATGTATTGTCACAGCCAGTCTAGGGTTAAATCTACAGCATGTTTGAGTGATAGCTTCCCTATCACCAGAGGTGTTCATCAGGGTAATGTGTTAAGTCCGATACTATTTAACATCTATATCAATGATCTGCTGGATGGCCTAAATGGTTGCAAGTCTGTACATTGCCTCGCATATGCTGATGACATTGTTCTGTTATCTCTGGATAGGGTAGACCTACAAGCGAAACTTGATCACCTCGGTCTGTATATTAATAAGTGGGACCTATCTGTTAATATTAAAAAGACAAAAATTGTTACTTTTGGTTCCAACAAACCAGCTGGTTATAATTTCCATATTAATGGTAACCCAGTCGAGAGTGTTAATAAATACAAGTATCTTGGAATAATCTTACATAGTAATGGCTACTTCAATCAAGCAATTAGCAACCTATCTTGTGCAGCCAAAAAAGCCATGTTCTCACTGAGGAATGCTGTGAACCCAAATGAATTGAATATCAAATTAGCATGTAACTTATTTGATTGTATTATACAACCCATTCTGTTATATGGGGCAGAAGTTTGGCTTGGTTATGTTAACAAAGGAAGTATGTCTGTTGAATCAACCCTATTGAAGGATAACGATGTGGAAAGGGTTCATATTAAGTACTGTAAGCAAATACTTGGCGTACATACAAAAGCAGCCAACCTGGCGGTTCTTGGTGAGCTCGGGAGAGCCCCAGTTAAGTTGGCTGCTATAGTTAACTGTATTAATTTCTATCTATATATCGTTACATCTAGCCCAACTTCATTGCTATATAAAGCCTATCTAGAACAAGTTGAGGCAGAAAGAGTGACTAATTGTAGTAATTGGGTGAGTTTTATTAAGAAGATCTTAGCAGATGTTGGTTGTGTATATCTCTGGGACAATCAAGGTTGTAATTATACCCTAAATCTACATTGAAATTTATTAAAAAGAGAATCTTTGACATTTTTGTGTCCAGTTGGAGAGAGAAAATTACTAAATTTAGTAAATTAGAGACCTACTGCAGTTTCAAATACAAACTGCAGGCTGAAAATTGCATCTTCTCAATTCCCAATAGGCATCACCGAGTATCATTGACAGAGTTTCGGATAAGTGCGCATAAATTACAAATCGAAAGGGGGCGATATCAAAAAGACATCCCCAGAGATCAAAGACACTGTACTTTTTGCCATGTGCTCGAAGATGAGCAAACATTTTCTTTTGGAATGTAAAAGATTCAAAACTGAGAGAGATATCTTGTTCAACACCAAACAACCTCTTATGCCCAGTGATACATATACTCAATTATCAAATGCCCATTTACTTATTATGTTAATGACCTCGAAATCGCAGCCAATAGTAAATGCCGTGGCAAAATTTGTCCATGTATGTTCGATAAAGCTGTAATAACGCATTGCTGACTCGCCATTATTCATACCCATATCACTGGGGTCTCCCCTGTCAATGAAGTTGTTGGCTTCCAAGCCCCACAACCCTGTTATGTTCTGTATGTATATGTATACACCATGTTTGTTTGTTTCTTGTAATTGTTAGTCTACGGGCACAATAGTGCAATAAAGTATCATATGTAATCCTATGTAACCCTATGTATCAGTGAATAGTTTTTGATCGTATTGTTTTTTTTTTGTTTTTTTTTTTTATGTATTGCTTGTACTTTTTATATGTCCTGTGTATATTGTTTTCTATGTATTGCTTGTGTATTTTATATGTCCTGTATGTTCGCTTTTATGTGGTGCCTTTAGGCTTCGGGCAAAAACGAGCAATAAACTATCTATCTATCTATCCAGTTTGACAATGGCTGTTTTCAAACGTAATGTTCAGTAAATGGCACATGAAGGAACCGAAATACATTATGTTGATCACAGGGTTTTGGCAAGCTTTTTTGTTGCTCAGGGGAAGGGGCGCGAGTAGAAAATGTGGACAAACACCAATAATCGTGACCAATGGTGAATTTATGGTACGTTATAGAGTTTGAATTCCCCAAATTCAACATGTGGTACAAGTTACTCAATCACTTTAATCCAAATTAGACTAATTAATTAATCAGTGATTTCATAAGATCAAATTTGTGAATCCTCACATTTGTTTCAGAATATGTGGCGATTTATCCGAATTTCAGGATAACACTCTCTAAGCTATGTTAGCTACTGTATTGGTAACTCTGAAGGTATAACAAACTAAACCCAGATTATGATATACCTTAACAAATGTCCACTGGAGTTATGTTGTACAAATGTCTCACTATACCGAGGACCTTTCTATTCACCATACACACTGGCAGTATTGTACATTTATATGGGAATATTTTAAGCAGAGGAAATTCCAATCAGTAAGCCGAGTCTGCAGTACGGCTGCCAAGTAGTCTCATGATATAATAGCTATGTAAACAGGCCATTATAATGTCAAATTGTAAATCATCTAATAGGAACTTTTCTTCTCTAAGATATACAATGTACTGGGATGTATTTCCTATAACTCCTATCTTGCGGACAACTCTCGCTAAATTAGAGCGGAGGACAATAGATCAGCCTTTCCATCACCTGTCAACTACCTGCACAGCTAGAGTAAGGATACAATGCTACATATGGTTGGCCATCCCTGCCACAATTCTTCATTTACAGGATGCCTGTAAATAATATATACCACGGTATAAAATGCCAAGCCTGCCATAATTCGTATTTACAGGGTGCCTGTAATTATTTTGTACCATGGTATAAAATCGCCAAGCCTGCCATAATTCATATTTACAGGATGCCTGTAATTCATTGAGCCGCAAGTCGTAAATTTACGCCTTCTTATTATTTCCACCAATGATATGCGCTTTTACAAATTTGGTGCCGGGTTTTACGCAACCTCCAAAGAGGGTTATCTTGCCTCCTGCCAGTTGATCGACCCTGCCCACAGTAAATTATACAGGGCGAAAAAACGCCCTGGTAGTCTCCGCACAGTGAGTCTTCACCAAGCCATGTAGCCTTTGTCGAAGATTAAAAATGCGAGATTATCCGAACTGCTCTGTATCGCAACAACTTGAATTAAGCAGAATTGATCAACTGCAGCACATCTGGGGGATGTGGCAGACAAAAGACAACAAACATTCGGTGACTACGGGTAATTAAATAACTGTTCATCTCTTTGCAACAACAACAACATTTGGCCTACATCAAGCCTAACGGTTCTTTGTTTGAAAACAAAATCAGCGATGCTTGTTTTGTCGAAATTAAATGGTCCCACACATTCACATCTGCAAAATTATATATCCTTGTATTTAGAATGTGGATAAGGACTGTTTTTGGCTGATAAAATTCAGGTTTTGTGAAATGATGTTTTGGTACATGGTTATATGTAAATTGAATGAGGGCAGGGACGATCGACTGGCAGAAGGGGAGATAACCTTGTTTGGAGGTGGCGTAAAGCCCGGCACCAAATTTGTAAAAGCTCATACCATTGGTGGAAATAATAAGAAGGCATACATTTACGACTTACGGCTAAATGAATTACAGGCATCTTGTAAATACGAATTATGGCAGGTTTGGCGATTTTATACCATGGTACAAAATAATTACAGGCATCCTGTAAATACGAATTATGGCAGGCTTGGCATTATATACCATGATACAAAATAATTACAGACACCCTGTAAATACGAATTATGGCAGGCTTGGCATTTTATACCATGGTACATATTATATGAATTATGGCAGGCTTGGCATTTTATACCATGGTACATATTATATGAATTATGGCAGGCTTGACATTTTACACCATGGTACATATTATATGAATTATGGCAGGTTTGGCATTTTATACCATGGTACATATTATATGAATTATGGCAGGCTTGACATTTTATACCATGGTATATATTATATGAATTATGGCAGGCTTGACATTTTACACCATGGTACATATTATATGAATTATGGCAGGTTTGGCATTTTATACCATGGTATATATTATATGAATTATGGCAGGCTTGGCATTTTATACCATGGTACATATTATATGAATTATGGCAGGCTTGACCATTTCATACCATGGTTCAAAATAATTACAGACACCCTGTAAATACGTACGCTCATACTACTTAGCTTGTATCACTGACGTCCCTACACTCCTTGTTCCCCCGCTGATTCACATCGTCTAGTTCGCGCCTCTTGGCCGTAACGGGGTGCTTTATCTGGATTATGTAATTACCCAATGGCTGTGCCGTAATAGCTCGGAGGTAACCAGATTCCTCATACTAACCACGATTGGCTAACTACCTCACGTGATCGAAATTACGCCACACTCACATTCTAAACAGTCATGCCTTATAGTGAGATCACGACTCTCACGTAATGTGGGAGCCATGCCAATATTTTGACATCGACAACCCCTCTTACCGCATCTCTCAAAGGAACTTTTCCCCATATTTATTAACAGTCAACATTCAATTCAATATCTGAAACAACTGAACCGTGTTTTTACGTTACCAATGTATGCAGCTTGATCTCCTTATATACTCATGATGATAAAGCGTGGTCTTATCAGTGGGATATTAACAACATTTACAGGGAATTATTTGTTAATTATTTGAAGGTATCGGTGATCAAATGTTTGCAATCAGTTGACGAACCTTACAAACAATGCAGGAAGTTATCCAAAAATCTGTTCACTCTCAACTCAGAATTAAAGTAATTAGAGCTGTTTTGCCGTCCGTTTATTGATAGTTTTGCCGTTAACGACATATGAACGTTTGAAGAGGGAGACAACTCATATTGCTTTAATTCACAGTTGATTGTGAACAAATAGTTCACTAGTTTCTCGCGTTTTTCCACACAGTTATCACTCATTAGATGTCATACATGTATACGCTGGGTAATTTATTACTGTTACCAAGAGACTAATCTTGGCAGCTTAGCGTCGTAATTTGATAGAAAAATTTAATGGTGACTGGCCGAAAGACCTCTCACCCACTGAGAGAAAAGGCGGCGGATGCCCGATGTTGGTTGCCATGATAAACAAAGCGGAACAAGACTCTTCCGTAAGAGTGATATTCATTGGTCATTGGTGGTTGACCTGTGCAGAGCGCCCCCTTACGGCCAAGAGGCGCGAAATATGCGATGTGAATCAGCGGGAGAACAAGGAGAGCAGGGACGTCAGTGATACAAGCTGTTTATCAGCGTAGTAAATACGAATTATGGCAGGCTTGGCATTTTATACCATGGTACAAAATAATTACAGACACACTGTAAATATGAATTATGGCAGACTTGGCATTTTATACCATGGTACAAAATAATTACAGGCACCCTGTAAATATGAATTATGGCAGGCTTGACATTTTATACCATGGTACAAAATAATTACAGACACCCTGTAAATACGAATTATGGCAGGCTTGGCATTTTATACCATGGTATATATTATTTACAGGCATCCTGTAAATGACGAATTGTGGCAGCGATGTCCAAATATAGCTACACATGACCTGGCACCCATTTTTCTTAATAAATTGATGAAGTCAAAAATATCTGAAACTTTATTTTGTTTTGTGGACTGGACATCAATCCTCTGAATAATATCTGAAAATACATACTTTTTTATTTATTGTTATTTTCCTGTATTTCCTGATGTTAATCTAAAAGGAGCCACTCTCCATTATGGGCGGGACCAGCCAGCTGTGACACAGGGCTGTCAGAGGCCACTGTATACAGACTTTCTGTATCAAACAGAATCAACATGTAACACTGACAAAAGAAAGGTACAGCTATGGCAATGAGAAGAGTGATCTCGCTCTATTCATCATTCTCCTAAGTCTTTTTCAGGAGAGCTTTTGACCACTCTCCTTGAAAGTGTCAATGCAATAGAGACTGGTATCACTCTCACATCACTCACGTAAAGGCCCATTTCCACAGCACGCGTCGCGACAACCACAACTGCAAACCAAAACTTTTTGCAGTTTGGCACATTTCCACAGCACGCGTTATGACAGCGACACTCTCGCCATTCCAGCCATTCAACGGAAGGGATTCCCCTCAACGTAACCGGGCTAACCATTTCTATCCCCTCCGATTGGTCGATAGTTCAGCGACAACGCATTGAAATAGCCCTGGTTCTAATTTTGTCGCACGTCAAAAACGTGGTTCTGATGTCGCCGCGACTGACGCGTGCTGTGAGTACTACACCATTGAATAACATGACGGCTATTTTTTGGATGTGGTTGTCGCTGCGAAAACGCGTGCTGTGGAAATGGGCCTTAATGCAAACCAATATCCAGGAGAGTGCTGATCAACAGCTCTCACAGACTTTGCGACCACGAGAAACTGCACTCGATGAATGGATGAATGTGTAAAACATTACTTCATACAATTTTCCATATGTGAAAATTACTATGAGGAATCACTAGCTAATGAAATCACAAGTCAACAGTTGATAAATACCATTATTTATTTACAAGTGGTCAGAATGATTAGTAAAAGATGTAAACAACTGTGGTTATTGTTTGTTGCAGAACCACAATATATCAACACAGAATACAATAGAATAACCATGTTGTAAATTTACTTGGCAGCAATTAGACATGCAGGCAATTTGAAGGAATCTATATCCTTCTGGATGCATACATATGTCGGTTATGTATCTATAGGACCAATATAATGATAAATTTGATCAGCTGAACTGATAGAGGATGAAATGGTTGCCAAGTACTGTAGTTATGAACATTCAACACAGATAGCATGCCAATAAGGAAGGAAAATGTTCTAGGATGAAGATTGTCAACGTTATCATGAAAGTGAGAGAACTATGAAAACAAGAATTGTACGTAAAGCTTAAGATAGCTGAATCATTGTTTCTAAAAGGATAACAAGAGTAAAGCTGTGGTTTATCACCATGGTATGTAACAGAACAGTTTTGATTTCTGTGATCTGAATGTATTCCTTACCCAGTTTAATTCAATACAAACATTTTATTCAGATCATCCCTTTATAACTAGAAAATTTAGATCACACAGGAAACTTTAAAAACAGTCAGTACACAATCTTAAAACAAAATGCACTTTAAAAGACATTGATGTGGGACATCGTTCAAGCTTGCACTATTCATCAAAAAAGAACATGTTCCACTAAAATAAGAATGTCAGCACTTAAATGCATATCAATCATCATATGCTATTTAAAATTAGTCTCACCCACCACAACATTTTCTTCAGTTCATCTTAGTTAATTACTTCAAAGTTAATTTAACTGTGAAGTTGCACTATACATACATAACCACTCTTTCTGAACTAGAGATTGCAAGAACATACACCATTTGTTTGTTAGCATATCTACTCAAGTTTACAGAACATCAGTTTCTGAATAGCGTATGTATTGTACTATAACACAACTGTTCTTGGCAAGTCTAATAACCCATTAATTGATTCTGTTCGAGTTATAGAATCTGAAGATAGTGGAAGTATACATAAATTCAATAACTAGTAGTCATTAATAACACAGTAGGATACAGTTAAAATCCTTCCAAACTAGAGATGGATGATGGGGAAGTGTTGTAAGACGATGGTGATGTATTGTACGACAAATTGTCTGTATACACATCAGTTTGATTAGCGTAAGGGTCCGATGTCTGTACGATATCTGAGAGCTGTTGAATAATGTCCCCATATAGTTTGGTCATGGTGCTGGGGGAGCTGGTGGACAGGTCTGTACAAATGTTTAACAACTGTTTCTCCATGCTCTTCTTCTGTTTCTTAGGCTTTGTGTTGTTTGTTCTATTTCTCTTGTTGGCGAACCAGGCCTTGACTTGAGCGATACTGATTGAGCCTTCATCAGCCATGTCAGCCTTTTCTTCCTCCGTCGGGTAAGGGTTGTCGATGTGATTCTCAAACCAGTTGGTCATTATCGTGGTAGCCTTGGCGCTGAGCTGACGGCTCTTAGATTTGTTTTGATGCTGAGACCCAGACCGTGAGGGGGGAAGTGCTGCCTTCAACAGATGAAGGCTTCCCATCACCCGATTGGTTAGATGCATGCGCTGTCTGTCATGGTACAAATGAATGGTGTGTAGTTCCTTCTGAAACTGTGCCTGATTGGGTATATTGAGAGATTTCAAATTAGCCACAGCATCGTTCCTCTGTGTCTCAATTTCGGCACACTGCGTGTTGTAGAATACCTGCAACTGGTGCACCCTGGGATTGTTCGAGGACATCACCTGGCGGAACTCGGACTGCAGATTGGCTTCCTGTACGGCGACAACGGCCGGGTTCAGGGCAGGCTCTATTTCCACCTCTGGCTCTGCTTCTCCATCACAGAGATTAAATGGGACCGAGGCTTGATAACAGTCTGACGCCAGGGTGGCCTGAAGTTCACTGAACATGGGATGTGATGATAACTTGACCAGATCATCGGTGCTGTTCACACTTTCTTTCAAACAATCCACAATAGATGCCATCTTTGTTTAAAAAATATGGCTCAACTGCAAGTCCGAGATTAAACGTTCGTAAATGTCAGATATTCTGACAAAATTGAGAGATCTCACTTCAGTTATTGGTGTTGAGAAGTCAAACTAGAGTAGAAATAGAACCTTGCTGGGCTGAGTGAAATATTCCAGGTACCAGGGTAATCACAAACAAAACAAATCTAGATTTCTTGTTTTGACACTCAACTGGAGTTTAGCTTAAATTCACTCTCACATGTTCACAGCACCAAGATCAACACCTCAATGATTCTGAACTCTACAAACTCTCTCACATCAATCTATTACCCAGAAGCATAAGAAAAGGAGAACAGCCAATCAGAGACAAGCACCCAAGTTAACTTACATATCACCAGTGGTGCAAGAACTCTTTAACAATGAGGTAAGAATTCAAACTGAATACTGTTTATGTGAACACTGATGAAAACCAACAAGTAAACCTTGATCATGTTCACTGAATAGATTTCAGAAACTTACACAAGCCCTCACTTAAGCCACCTCCCATGAAAGGGCTATTGTCTTTTAGTCTATTGTTCTAACTACTCAGTCCAGCTTACCCTGTCTTTAAATGATCAATGTCTAGGTCACCAACCTGATCCACAATACCTTGGACTGGGGTATTTAATCAGAGATCCATCATTTACTAATTTAGATTCCAGATAAAATAATAAAGTAATAGAGATGTCATCATTGCACCACTCTGACTGGCTTGTCTAAAGGTCAGCAGATCAAACTAAGCTCATTAACATGTCATACATGTACATGTACTGGACACTTCTAAAGATGATTAAACTGTCTGGTTTACTATCACACAAATTATGGATACTGATTGACTTACCTTTACCTTCTTTGTGAGAAAGATTATACAATCAGGTAAGTCTAGTTGTGGGGATACACACACTAAATTTTTTTGCTTCAGGAATATCCGGGTTCGCAGATCAAGAGCCAGGCTTTGAAAATTATATAACATTTGGGTCCTCAGTGATAATGAAAAATCTGCTGCTCCATTTGATTAACTTGATTAATGTGTCTCATTCGAAGGCCATTTGATTAAGGATTTTGCCATAAGTACTGTGTAAATTATTCCGAAACTCTCACATCAATGGAGGCGGGTGTCCGCATTATGTCAATGTTTTGGTTAAAAAGATTGATGTTACCTTAAAACCGTAACGGTACGAAACGAAACGGGCATTTATTACCCAGATTCGTATAACTGTGAAGGGGCTTATTAGAACAGCAAAGTCTGTAATTGGGTTACTGGTCCAAGTGATCCTTCTAGAATTCTCCAAACAGGGCAAATTTTCCTTTCCACACATGTGTGCGAAGTCAGGACTGACTCTCCCATTATGCCAATCTTTGTTACAAACACCACACACATCAATGCATTTACAGAGATCTACCTACAATATGTTTACAAAGCCAGATGTACGTACACTGTCTGAACTCATCTGAACTCATTTTGAACACCAATTCTCTCCGAAAATTAAAAAAAATTCTCCTCAAAAGATGATGTTGAATGTCATATTTCAAAACTGCCAAAGACTACTTTTGTTTTGCGGGACAAGTCAGAAACTGGATAAAATTTTATTCAGCAGTGAAAATGATGAGATAGCTGCAGGTTCCGGATGTAGCGGTCACATTATAATTGTATTCATCGTGCAGATGCAGTACCGGTAACCAGAGACTCCTACTGTGGGGAACCCTTCACATATGTGAGCATGTATATCGATGGAGGTTCCGATTTATAGGAAGAATCCAGTATAACATGGATAGTCTCCCTTTACACAGCACGACAATCATCTGAGAAAATGACAATTAGGCTTATTTTTGCATACAAATGACCAAAGACTCACAACCTGATTTAACTGACAACACTTAGACAGAGAATTCCCATTTTCAAAACCTAATGAAATTTTCCATTTTTCAAGGCTTTTCAGCTTAGGATTTTTCGAAAGTTAATATGAATGGTAATATCAAAACAAAATTTTGTGTGTTAGTCCCACGTGTAACAATCCTGTTCATTTTCGTCCCTTAAGCCACCCCACTGTTATGGTGAATAGAGTAATGGCATTATCTCACACTGTGTAGTACTGAACTGTAAAATCCCTTTGACAAACTTTTCATTTTAGAGAGCCAGATTCCTATTCTCAGCTATGGGAATAGGTATAATTAGTTCACCAAATACTGAATTACTATGGTTGTAGATTATTGTCAGCTTTAATTAAAGCTGGAGTGCATGCCAAGACCTTATTATGAACAGAAGATACCCCACTTATTCTAAATAAATCATATATTAGCATATAATGTCATCATGTTATTATTGTCCACTATCACAACAGGTGCATGCAACATTGAACGATAACTCTCTCTCTCTCTCTCATAACACGTGCATACGGTAATCCCCCTAATAATTTAATCACAGCAAGTGAAATTTCTCACCATAAAATCTGGGAGTGATCACATCTATTACAGGAAGTTAACAAACGGTTCAAAATCATAGATAAAATTCATTATTTCTTCAGTATTTTAAAGATTTTACAGAGTGATCAAATTTATTCGAATTTTGATAGGGGGGACTGAATTATTAGAGGAATTACTGTACATGATATTTAATTCCATTTCTCAAGTGAAAACATAATATCAGAAGTCTATCAAACTAGAAGTATGTCTAGTCGCTTCTGTCCACTGCAGCTTTCCCAGCTCCCATTATTTACATCACACCTGTGACATATGCTATCATTGACTCTTTCTCAGTTGGCACTAAAAATGGCTGATTTTAAACTGTCACACTAATTGCTGCAGGTTGGGAGTTACGTGTCATGCTCCTCTAATAGCTGTGCTATTTTTTGCACGAAGGCCCACCTAACTTCTGCCTGTTAGGGAAGTGTGCCAGGGCTGACCCAATGGCCAGATGTCATCTTCTAGTTTGATAGACTTCTGGTAATACCTGTAGAAATGCTGATATTTACCTGTGAGGTGACATTGTACTTGACGAAGTGATGTAGGAGATCTTTGTCGTGGTAGGCTAACACATTCTCTATCATACCTAACACATTGATTGGAGGATTGGGGAAATACTCAAACCAATGATCTCCCCAGTTCACTGAAATATCACAGAAATGATCAACTTAGCATAAATGACACCGACAATGGCAAAACAATTGGTAAATGAAGTTCAAAGAGAGAGAATAAATCGGGAACACAGATATGTAGACATGTTTAAAGGAAATACACAATACTTTGTAATTCTTGAACTAACAAAATTCATGAAACTGTGCAAAATCATTTGTAAAGCTTCAGATTTGAACCACATAATGACCCAGCCCCCTTGTTAATTTAAAAGCTATTCTCTGTCATTTAGAGTGTGGTCCACTCCATCACGTTCAATCACAAATTCTGAGCCAAAAACAAAGAGTTAAGGAATGTCTGAAGGCAATGGTACATTTCTGGAACTGCTTAAATGAGTGGTCCATAATTGCTTACCATAATCTCTTTAAAAAATCAATATCCCTATCAAAATTTAACCACCCCCAATTTTGAGGACAAAATTCAATCAGCTGTTCTAATAATTTGATCACTCTCTAAAATCATTGAAATAACAAAGAAAAAATGGATTACCTGAATGATTTTGGACCTTTTTGCCAACATCTTTTTCTAATAAATTTGATCACCCCAAGATTTTATGGTGAGAAATTTCACTTCCTGTGATTGAATTATTAGAGGGATTACCATAGGAGATGGAGGATAGGTCGTTTCTCCAGGAATAGTGGCTGTATCCTCTGTGTTGTGATATAAACATATAACATGTGGGGTTATATACTTGGACATGCTTTGCTTTGGTATGTAGGAGAGAGTTTGTGTCAGAATCTACCAAAATCTGGCTTGGACCATTCTGTAAAAAGTCCCACAATGCAATGCAGCTTCCAATGCAACATGATCGAAAACAAGTACAAGTAGGTAGCCCTACTGTACATAAATGATCTTGTTTACTTACCCAGGATTGTGGAAATGATCTCAAAACAGACCAGATGATTGTTCTGGAAGAGTTTAACAAATGGAAATGCCAAAGAGGGTAGGTATTGGGTCTCCCCGAATATCGGTGACCAGTGAGCCATTGCTGATAATATCCTGAGAATATCCAGAGGAAACTTTAATTAGATCCAGATATAATGAAACAAATCTAAACTGACACCCAAATAAACAAGTCAACCTGTAAACATTAAGGGTCATGTCCAATTGATCGAGACAGACTCTCCATAGCTTTGAGATAAACCAATATATTTCTTGAATAAACCGAGAGGGCAAAACTAGAACACTTCTATCCCAGTTTCCTCTTGGTTTGATCTTGATCAGAAGATCCCAGTTTTTAGGTGGATATGAAATCTGTCCGTTAATTTCTAAATGAATCAGAGAAGGACCGAGATGAAATTGGACAGTCTAATGCTTGGAGATAAAATTACAATGACCAACCAATAAAACTGGGAGTATACAAGATGACATATTTGATGGTATTACTCGGTTAACAAGAAACTGTCTCAATCGATTCTATGTGACCACTAAGATCAGTCTCTGTACCAAACTTTTCATTCTTGGGCTGTCATTTTGTGTATACCGACCAAGAATAAACAGGGTAATTTAATTAATCTAGCAAAAACTATTAATTTTGGTAGAAATGAAAAATTTGAAAATTAATTTTCCTATTTCTAAGCTTAAACTTACCTTCACATACCTTATCGCTAACGTGTTCTTACGCGATTGCCCTATTCATGCTATTGTAATACCACAGAAACAAAATAGTCCCTGTGCTCCCCAGTGCCCATGCGTGAGTACCCAGAATCCAATCTGTCCGACCACGTCACTTCCTTCTTTCCTATTCAATCGCAGTGTGAATAACCCATCAGCGGGGAGGTTGGGAGGGCCATCACGGTATGTGAAGGTAAGTTTAAGCTTAGAAATAGGAAAATTGATTTTCAAATTTTTCATATTTCTTGCGCTGTAAAACTTACCTTCACATACCTTATTGCTAGAATATCATAGCAGGACGGAGGGAATAGTGGTCGAAAAACAGAAAGGAATCTCAAGCATAGGCGAAGGGGAAAACAGGAGTCAGCAAGGTAATCGAGCGCCATAAACGCATGTAAGATGAGTATATTATGGCTATCGATCTATCACCCGGCCCCGATAAGAGGGCCCTGTGAACAGGCTGACAGGCACTAGACCAAAACCTCCTGCCCCCCCCCCTTTTTTTTTTGAAAATTGGGGAGAGCAAACACTTACCAAATTTTAAAATTGGTCAACTCACTAGGTCTAGAGCATACAGGTCGACGGGTTATCAACGGCCTGGGCACCACCCGCGGTCCCAGAGTGTAGAACTCCCGTGTCAACAGCGTCCAATTCCGGAGGTGATGACAGACAGACGTATCGTAAACCTCCAGATTATGGCCCTCAACATGTCAAATGTCGTCCACGAAAATGTCAGATCATAGAAATCAGGATGTCAGTACAGCCCTGATCTGATGAATCCAAAGCTAGGAGAGTGTTACCTCCACAGGTACGTCCGTGTACGCCAAACGAGAAGTTTTGGAAAGCTAGGAAGAACATATTTTAGATTTCCTGCTTTTAGAAGAGGGACCGAAAGATAACATTGATGCCGGCCCAGAACAAAACACGTGTCTGCACACGAGAGCTCTTATCAGGGCCCATAACTCTGCCATCATTTCAATTTATAAACTGTTGGACAGAGTCGGGTTGACGGACTCCGGAAAGTAAGTCATAAGGTGATTGATACTAATGTCAAATCCCGGAAGTGTAGAACCCGTAGATATGCTGGGATGACGAATTCCGGTTCATACTCCATGTATCACATGACAATGCATACACTAGCGAAGTCCGGAAAAAAAATTATGACTAGACTTGAGAGCCCATCAGCTGCACGAAGACATAGACAATAGTTTCCCACATGAAGTATCTGCCAAACTTCCTCTGTAGCAAGCCACCCAAGTTTGACAGTAAGCTAGCAGGCTGCAGAAGTATAACACACCGTCATCTATGATCACTGTTGGTTATTAATTGATGTCATAGGCTGAAAGACAGACACTCAATGACGATGCAGCGCCCAAACCAACGGAGGAGTGGGTCTCTATACCCATCGGAAAGCGACGGAGTGCACAAACGACTCCATCCATCCATCCTTCTCCAGAGAGGGAATGAAAGATTTATGTGGACGATGGGTTGACACCTGAAACAGCTAAATAACCCGAGAGATCGCATATCATTACACATACGTCGATCGCTGAACAAGACCTCCGTTCCTAACCGATACATTTAAATCGGTTGTAAGGTGAAGAGAGGAGCTACTATATATGGCGTCCTCGATGAAACACCCGCGACGGAAGGACTTCTTTGTTCTGGAAGACGTATTACATGAAGATGCTCTGAAGACACGCTAAATCGTTTTCGGTAGAAGACAAGCTGGCTGATGGAGAAACCGGAACTGGGTCAGATAACATGTACTGATGTCACTGACCGGAAGCCTGTCGCCGAAATAGCTGTCATCAGAGTAGCAGCGGCCGAAGAATGTGTCCTTCAGCAAGGTTATGTCATAAACGTACGCAAGACGCTGCAATGACTGCTGGGATCGTAGTATGAGAAATATGAACCGGAATCATAAAGTCACTGAAATTTCTCATAATTGAAGCATCCGACCTGGCGGTCTATGAGTAGCTGTCATCCGGTCGTAAGAACCGGATAGAGAGTCAGATATACCGGAAGCGTGACAAACTCGTAGCGACGATCCCCAAAAGCAGGAGCCACTGGAGGAACAAATCACTGTTCCCCATGCTTGTTTATGACGGTCAAAAGCTATGATAGTGTCTGACACAACACAAGCGTTGGTTATTGAGAATTTGTTGACTTCCGCTATAACGAGACGACTGTCAATTCTTGAACCAAATATGTTCTCCAGCCCTCCTTGATGCAGTCTTACAAGAATGGCTGAAACGGAGGAAGAAACACCGGTCAAAATGTTCTCCATGCAAAGTAGAGCAGTACAGGTGAGATTTGACCTCCAAAAAGGATTTAGGTGCACACTGGGATGAACACTGCAATGCCACCGCAATGATACCTCAGTGTCAGAAGAAAAGAACAGCAACACTATCGCCGGAATGAAGGCTCTTTCATATTGTCATCCACTTTAAAAGAGGAAAGACAGAAGAGAAAAATAGATTCTGTGCTTACACTACAGGTAATACAGAAACTGAATAAGTCCGGGGTAGCTCGGTATGTGACAAGTAACATGGAAACTGAAAGAGTATCCACTAAAGCTTGCATACAAAACCGTTCATGTTGCTGGACTATTCCGCTGCAAACTGAAGGAAACGATGACGAGGCGACGCAGTCTCATACACCACCCTGGACACTCGCCGGCCAGGAGTAGTGTAGCAGCAATAGGGATGTAACCTCAAGAAGAATAGGTAAATCGTAGTTTCTTCCGGTTACGTAACATCGGAGATGAAGTCCCCAGGTAGCGGCAAGCGACTACGTCATCATCACCGAGAAGTCTGTCATCAATTCCACATTCTCCACCAGAAGTAGAGAAGATGAGGGAATGCGATTTGACAGAAACGGTTCCAATGAAACCAATCTGTGTCAAGCTGACTCAGATAACATGTTCTGGTGTAACTGACCCGAGTAATCACAATCCCATGATGAGCTGTCTGCGGCAGAAGACGAGTCGAAACAGGTCTCCATAAGAGGATTTCTTTAGTGAACACGTTCACTACCTCTAAAGACACAGTCGACGTGGAATACCCAGGGGATCGACCAGGATCCCATAGGGAAGAAACTGCAGCAGATCACGTATTCTAGGAAACTACGATCTCTCCTTGTTTCGTTAAGATGACCAAACTCGGCAAACATTGTCAGAATTTTTTGAGAATAGATGTGATGTACAAATAGTTGAACGAAACAAACCCAAAATGTTTGGTTCAAACGAATTTGATCCAAATTCTGACAATAAGTCATACCCGGAGATGATGCTCCATTCATGACGTAGCAGCAACACCCAATCGTCACGGTCTACATAAGTCATATGTATCAACGAGGAACCGGATACTGATGGACGGTAAAGGAATGTGCATGCGCAAACCCTCGTTAAGACCCAAAGACAATTGTAAAGCTGACTAGAGAGCTCGGGTGAGGCTGTGACACTGCAGAATGAGTTACAATCCGGAGTGAAAACCGGAATTGATGTCATACTGCCCAGCTGCAAGTCATACGACCAGGTACCAAACGTTGCTAGTTGATAGAAGTCGTAGACAGGAAGGAATGCGCTATGAAGATAGGCAGAACTTCAGGCAGCTAGATATGGGAATAAATCACCTGCTTTCTCGAAACTGTAGAGCGAGACACAGTGGTGAAAATTCGCCAAAACGGAAACGGTTGGAGCAATGGAGTGATCAAATATCCGAATCCATAAAAGAACAACAGTTCCGTTGTCACCAAAGTAGGCAACTGGTCGAAACCAATACGTAAAACGCCGTAAATGATGATCAGATGTCTTCACAACTTACGATAGTAAGTTAAGAGTGAAGACGGGAAACTCTCAATAACTGCGTATTCGTCACCAGTGAGTTGTTATAGGAAGGAGCCATATGGTGACATAATCTGTACTTCCACTCCAGAAGTGACAGAAGCTGTTGAGAGATTGCTGGCCTAACTGGGTACTTAGGCCGAAGGTGCAGATGAGCAACATTCACTACCTGTGTAGGATAGGTCTAAATACGATACTGTATGCCTCACAGGTTAGAGATGGAAGTGAAGATCTGCATAACCGAATGTAATGTAAGACCTAATGGCTGATAACATTTGACGTTGCCGGATGTAGCCGAGCAACCAAAACAATAGGATACGACGAGGCCCTGTAGCGTCCCCCCCTCTTTCTTCCGTAACGGACAGGTACGGGGGAATACAAGGGCTGTGTATAGATGAGTAGGCATGTAATTCTTTATCGTAGAATAAACAGCCCAATGGAACAGGTATTTATTCTTTATCATAGAATAAATAGCTCAGTGATACATCGTATGTCTGTATAAAAGCTGAAGCCACGTAAGTTGAAACATGTGCCGTATATAACAACAGATGCAGATGTGCAACCTTTACTTCACGTCTCGGAATCGGGGATGGAGAACGGAAGTAAACACCCGATGTACCGGAAGTCGAATGTGAAACAACAGAAGAATGTAACAGGAGAAATCACACGACGAGGTACACAATATGGTCGGACTACAGAAGCCACAGAAAGATATGATGTAGGCCTGTACACCGCATGACGAACAGGAAATGGAGAGTACGTCGGAGCAGTGTAGGAATCAGTCGGTCTGCTACACATCGATGGCGTAACCAAAACACTATACATCGATGACGTAACAGAACATCACAAGTCGCAGCAAGCCTGTAGAAGGATGTAGTTGCCGAAGTCGGAACATACGCAATAACAGAAGTGGAAGTTCCGATGTAAGACAAAGATACCGGAAGCCAACGTAAGATGACACCGGAAGGTATGATGTAAGAGGTTGCATGTAGATATCCGAGAAACTCAGAATAGACGTAGGCCGGAAGTCATAACTGGACCCAGGCATACGTGGTTGTAGTACCGGTTGAGAAAGCTGCGGGGGTGCTGACAATGGTTGCGGCAGAACCCTATATAATCTCAGCACATTCAATAATGAACAGCCAGATTCAGCAAAACCGGATACTGGTGTAATAGTCACCGATGACTTGCACAGGAAGTGGTGATATTACAAATGAAGCAGACATCTCCCTAGTTTGTGTAGACGGCGATGAGCTGGGCTGAATTGTTGATAAATTCTCCGGAAGTGACGGGTCCTTGACAGGGAGGTCATGGAGGTAGTCACAATCTCCGAATTTATTATCGAAGTTCCAGGTTGTTGAGGGAATATTAGACGCAGCAAACCGGAAACAGGAGTTATTACAACCGCCGACCTTACGGAAGTGGTGCAATAACGGAAGAAATTGCAGGCACATCTTTCCTCAATTTCTCCGGCATTGTTGTAGAACTATCTTCTGCATGATGAGGCCAATCAAGGTGGAGTTCGATGCAGCCGCCGGGTACGATAATCTGAAACTGGAAGTAGGGAACAACACAGGCGATCAAGGTCATCTCGTGTACAATCTTACCTGGATGACGAACGCCATCTTGTACCCGTACCAAACTTCACATAATCAGAAATAGTTGGAGGCGGAATATTTATTAAAACAATAAAGTGAAACGGGGCATCATATAAACATCAAATTACGTTTAAACGGCATAAGAAAAGAAGGCTCTCCGTTACTCTAAAGACGAGACGGAGAACAATACAATTTCTCGGCCCCGCCAGACGGGAGACGACAGAAATACACTAGTACATGAACCGACAAGATATTTCCCTTTGTCAGAAATACGTTGACGGGACAAAGCTCATTCTGCACTCTTACAAACTGGTCAAACTAGTTTCTCCCAACACAACGGACCAGCAAAATTGGGTGAGATTTCCAGGCCCGGTAGGTAATCCAAGAATCACAGAATCACAGTAAAATCCAAGGTATTAATCCCAGATAGAATCCGAGGTAATATCCAAGGTAAATTCTGAGGTAATGCGTGGTAAACTCAAAAGTAGATCCAAGATTTTCAGACGAATTTGAGAACAGTGGAATTTAGATGGATATAGAGGGACGCCTCGCATGTATCTGTTTGAGTTTCACATTTGCCCTAATCAGTTTTGGAAGTTTATTATTTGATTCAATGTCAATTCACTGGTTTGATCGGTACATGTACATACATTACAATTATATTGAGATTGGTGGCATATCTGCTAATTGAGCGGAAGCCAGGAAATACTGACCGCTGTATGTACTTGAAGTGGTCAGGAAACACTGACCATTGAAGATAGCTGATGGATAATACAGTAACTGGTACGAGCGAGAGATTTGTCACATCAGGTCAATTGTATACTTGAATATAAACCTGATTTACGCTGTATGTTATAGAAATGCATATAAATGAATTGTCTTCTGTTAAATGGATTAGTAAGAGTTTGAATCAGATGAGTATTTGTGTGCGGTTATATATTTTGGGGAGATCTAGCAAACCTGAACGTCTATTTAATATGATAAAGCTATACATGTATATTATTTGAATCAGTGTGGTCAAACAGGCCAGCTCTGTCTGATTCCGCTCAAGTGTCCATTCCGGTAGTTTCCCTAATTAAGTGTTTGAGTTGTGAGAAACTGGAGTTTAGACCGAGCCTGCGTTAAGTAGCTTGTTTATACTACTGTATAAAGGTTTGATGTATATTACACTAGGCTAAGCATTAACACCATTGCTTCATCTGTACAGACGTTTTTGGTTATCATGATTTGCTGTACTTTGTCTATGTGATGATGCAGAAGTAAAACAACAACAACCTCTGTTTATCTCAACGAGTTGTCTTGTAGTTCTTTGGATTGACCGAAGACGAACCTACAGAAAGGGTTATGTGGAGAAGATCCCTGTTGTCTTATCTCTTTCGCGCAAGCCCATAAACTGCGGATAAGATGCAAAAAGTCCACTACGACTTGTAGAGGAAAGAAGGAAGTGACGTGGTCGGACAGATTGGATTCTGGGTACTCACGCATGGGCACTGGGGAGCACAGGGACTATTTTGTTTCTGTGGTAATGTATTACAATAGGGCAATCGCGTAAGAACACAATAGCAATAAGGTATGTGAAGGTAAGTTTTACAGCGCAAGAAATAGCATTTTTATGACAGATGTATTATATAATCATCACATCAGCTTTCAATGTCATATTTTGATCTATGTAATTATGGTAGCTGATTTCGGTTACCTTTGTAAAATTCTCAGCAATTTTCGACTTTTAATTGGATACTTCTCATGAATTTTGGCATAGGATGGGTGATTTCCCTTGTCCACCAGAGCTGCATAGGCTGAGTGGTTTTCTGGCAGCCTCAACAAAGATCTCCATATAAACATTCTGAAATTGAAACAGGGGAGGTATATGTGTTATCAGAACTCCCAGTATAAAGAAAAAACATTCAAATTCAAATCAGGGTAGGTATTCGTATCATCAGAACTTTCAGTATGAAGAAAAAAGGCAACTCTGAGAAGAGATGCAAAATAAATTCAGTATATTTGGCTATAATTCATTGCATCATCAGCAGAAATAACAGATAGACTTCTCATGTTACTGATATTCTTTGAAAAGAATTTGTTCAGGTTCTTAAAAGTTACTGCTCAGAAATGAAATTGACTTGGCCCACCGGTGGTGCCATCAAAACATGGATTAGCATGAAAACAATCCCAAATGAGATCCTGAGGCAAGGTACCCACTTAGGGCTGTTCCAGATAAACATATGTACCCCCCCAGGAAGGCACTTCTGTTAGCACCCACCCACCATCATATTTGATTTTTCAGTTTTTGTAACCACCCACAACAGCAGAAAAAGGATTCATAGACCCACCAATAACCTATAATTTTTCTCGAAGCTGGAGACCACCCACCCACATTTTTTTTATGAGAAACCCTGAGGCCACCCACCCACATTTTTTTTATGAAAAGTTAAAACCTGAGACAACCCACCCACATTTTTTTTAAATGAAAATCCCCAAGGTAGCCACCAACAGAAGCAAGAGCACACCAACAGCTAAATGATGGGATTGCCCTGGCCACTGATAGTAAGTTTAATCATGGTGAAAGCAGATATCATATTATAATTTAACATGAAGACCAGGCATTTTTTTATTTCTGGATTATCGAAGGTACTGCAGAATTTTTCCACTACGGAGAATGGGCCTGGCAAAAATGTTTCCCCTGGGCCAGTTTGCAAGATTAAGGTTGGAGAAAAAAAATTATGCATGTCAAGTTTTCATTCAAAACACACACATATAAGCATATTTCGAAATTTGCACTACATTGTAGTTCAGACTGGATGAACAGATGCAAACTACATAAAAATATTATTGTTTCCAACTATCAAAGGGATACATCTGTTTCTGTAACAGTTCACAGCCAGTGTTCACCTCGAATTATTTAGGCCTACTAATGATGTTTTATTTTAAATATTTGATTATGATCTGTGTACATGAAATGTACAAAAGTTGTCTATTTTGAATCATTGATTAATAAAAAAACATTGGTTTAACTGGGTCTAGTTTAAAAAAAAAGTTGAGAAAACAATTAATTTCAATAAAACTGTCCATTAAAAGTATTTATTTTAAGTAAGTCATTCAGTAGTTAAATATTATAACTATCATCAATTATTGGTTTCATAAATTATAGTTTCAGTGATCATTCACCAAACTTTGCGATCATGTTCGTCATCTACACGCGAGAAAATCTAATTGATGACTTGGGGGCCCAACCGTTCGGAAACCTGTCATCGGTACCACAGTAGCTTGCATAAGCAAGCTTCTGAGGGTTCCCGACCTTTGGTCGTCGACGAAGGGAGATAACTCGTGATGACAGTGTCGCCACTCTCGTTAGACTCGTACCTAGCCCCCAACTCACATGCACCACCGTTAGAGCGATAGCGAATTGGAGCTGGGTACGAGTCTACACTTTCGTTAGTTTCGTTTTCTCCGGTGAGACGGGGACTTATCGTTACCTGCTTTCAGTGGACAGAGATTGCAGAAAAATCTCCATTCGTAGAGAATTCACTGCCACTTGACAAAGATCTTCGTAACGTGGTATTTCGTTGGATGAAATATCTTTGACATGGACGCCTGTCCAATGAAAAAACACGGTATTCAAATCACCTTTGTGTGGAGCCGCAGTGCGCCAGTTAACAACAACAACGACAACAGACGTTGGTCGCGAACTCGGGACAAGATTCGAGGATTAAAATTAGTTTATCTAGATACATAAATAATGAATACTATATGCCTCAAAAGGATTTGAGGGCCCACACACAGAAGCATTTTACAAGTAATGAATCCAACCACCCAGAGAAGTGGTTTATTTCAAGATACACCCACCTAGACCAGCAATATTTTTACGATGACACCCACCCACATATTTTTTTTTTCTTTGCCGTCCGGGGGGGCTACATATGTTTATCTGGAACAGCCCTTACCAAATTTGAGAAGAATCCATTCACATTTTCAGATCCGGAAATGAAATCGGACAAACAGAGGGATGGAGGGACGGATGCACGAAAGGATGAACCCTAATACTATAGACCTCTTTGAGCCCTTCAGGCATCGAGGAACAAATGACTGACAAGTATTTGATTTAATTGAGCTAGAAAATGTGTCTACATGTACCTATACTTGGCTGGGTATTCACCGTATCCCTTCAGTATGGCCAACAGCCTGTCTGGGTTCAAACCATCAGGTAACTCGGAGTCCTGGCAATGACAAAACATATTATGATTGTATTCAATGAAAGTACAATAGCGCAGAACTCACTCAAATATAACAGATTAATTACAAGTACTGAACAAATCAGGATCTAAAACATATTGAAAATCAGAATGGTTGAATGGAGACCAGACCTGAGAAATAATGAAATAATACACCTAAATGGTTCAATGGAGACCATACCCGAGAATTTTAACAACTGAAACATTGAATGAAGACCATGTCAGAGAGTTAGTACACTGAACGGTCGAAAGGAGATCATACCTGAGAATTCTCCCAATCTCTATTCATCAATCTGCCTTTAGTAGAAGATGACTTGAGTTTTTGGCTCCCTCTCGAGTCCCCACTTCTGCCGCTGGAAATGGTCTCTGACATTTTGTTAGATTCTATCACTTTGACCAGTGGAGCTGGTGGCTGAAATAACACACAGGCATTATGGTGAGTGTTCAGTGTTTCTTGAGATAATGAATTAATAATATAACACAAATGCTTCGACTCTCAAATAGGAATATTTTGGAAAGTGGTTCTTCAAAGAAAAGAGTAGAAATATTTTTCCACCATTACTCTCTAAACTATAAATATCTGCAGATCGCATTGACGAGATTTCAAATTTGTCACCCCAGTTTGGGAAGATTCCTTGTGTGAAATTTGCGCTTACTGCTCAACTCAACATGAGTGAAATATAAACAAAAAAGATAGTCATTCCAATCATTCACAAAATAGTGTTCGAACCAAAAATGAGCAGAGATTAAAAATTTGTGTAGATTGGAATCAATCTGTTATATAATGTAATTTGGTGGAGGAGATAAAGGGAAGTCACTCTGCCATTAAAAAATACTTGAAACAGAGGCTGGAAGTGACATCACAAGGGACATAACTTTGCAAGAAAAAGTGAACAAAATACTGTCCATT
Organism: Hanleya hanleyi; assembly: GCA_036873755.1. Taxonomy (NCBI): domain Eukaryota; kingdom Metazoa; phylum Mollusca; class Polyplacophora; order Lepidopleurida; family Hanleyidae; genus Hanleya; species Hanleya hanleyi. The sequence continues at coordinate 117,512 of JAVTVY010044263.1, read as the reverse complement.
TCTTTCATCAATGTAATCACGGATCCTTGTCGCGAATGATTTGATAGGTTCATTCATATACACATGCTGGAAGCAATAAACTCCTATAAACATCAATTATGGGAATGATGTTACCACTATGACGTGAAAATAGGGTGTGACCGTGGAAATGTTTCATTTTTCACAACTCACACAGAATGCATCAATGCTAATCATGCCTCCAAATTGAAGCTCCACACCATGAAACTCATCTACACATGCAGTCTCTATTACTTTTTATTTTTTATTTTAAATAGAATTTATTAGGGCTATACAGAATGCCCCAACACTAATTTGCATTGGAAGATATGATTCAGTGGTCCAAACAACAAATTATTGTCTTTGTCTCAAAAAATATCATCGAAGTGGGTTGCTGGCATCTTTTACCGTTTGACGTAACATCAGACACTGTGTTAAACCCTTGACCAACAACATCTGATCACAGGTCGAGCGGTCACAGCCTTCACCATTTCCAAAGGGGCATAATATTGTCATGATTTACTGGTGGTACTTTCAAAGTTCTGTTATTTTAAAATGCATAGAAAAGTCATACATCATTCCCAATGATGACAACTAGGAGGTGTATCACAACTCTGAACCCAGTTCAATGAAGCTGAGGGTGTGGGCTTTCAGATGTTAGGTATAATGAAGGTCTTAAATCAGTTTTGAAAAACTGTCAAAAGGGACCATTAATGTGGAATTCACCAGAAGTCTTCTGTGTTTTTGCATATTTGAACTATTAATAATACGAGCTTTCATTGAACCCACCCACTGCCCTCAGGGGTATGTCCCCACCCCAGGGGATCTGGGCCGACCCTCATATATTCTATATCTATAGGTTAGCCAGGTGTTTGAACGGACACGAATATCCCTACCACGTGACGTAAAAGAGAACCAACCTCGCAGGAACACCCAAAGGAGCCGCAGTGATTAAATAAAATAGGGAAATTGCGTGCCCTTTCTATACTACTCATCGCGCACTACTCATCGCACATGCACAGTCGATCCATTCTACTGTAGGGTACAAGCCTGGCCCATGGAATCTCAGGTAGTAAAAATCCCAGGTCTCTCACCCCACCCTATACTGCGCCACACCTATGCGACCCGCTGTGCCCTTTCTATACTACTCATCACGCATGCGCAGTCGACCCATTCTACTGTAGGGTGACCAAGGGATCTCATGAAGTAGGAGGAGGAGTCGGACACGCCACGGATTAAGAAGTGAAACCCACATGTGTCTTGCCTCCCTGGCCTGCTTCTTTAATAGTATGAGTAAAGCGGAGGAGGAGGAGTAGGAGGAGGAGGAGTAGGAGGAGGAGTAGGACACGCCACGGATTATACTAGGGGAGATTTAGCATTAAATAGTAACAGGCTTGAGACCATTTGATATAACCTAAGAAACACTGCTGTATTATCGATAAATAGTACATATGAAATAGAGAACCATCTAGTCTAACACTAAGTCTGGCTTAAGATCCAGTGTGCATTGATAGGATTATTCCCTTGAGCATGCTGCTGAAAAAGCTAAACCTTCCAATGTCAGACACATAATAAACCTGTTCCTACCTTGTTTATCTCCTCAGACAAGGCTTGAGTGTTGTATATATGAACATTCCCCTCTGTCATCACACAAACAATGTACCGACCATTAGGGCTGATCGTGGCGTTGCTGATACGTTGCTCCATACTGCCCACATCAAATAGTAACTTACACGTGTGGATGTTAATGAAGCGCATAATTCCATCTTGACACAGGACACCGAGTACCTGAACATGTAGCAATCAGAGAACCATATTAATTCTGTGTTTTTGATGAACTAATCCAATACTGAATCTGTACAGAGACATCACACATGACCCACTGAGTCTACTACAGCATAATATCTTCACAGAACAACCTGAATATGTTTTGCAATATTCTGGATGTATCGGCTTATGAAATAACATGCTGAATTCTTGTATGTTGCAGAAAAAAAGAGGTAGGCCTACATGTGAAGGACCAAGTTGTAGTTTGAGTATCAAGACCACAAGGCATGAAGTTGTTGCATTTTTTTGGTGGGGGGGAGGTACCTTCATGGCCTGAAGCTGCCATTGGTTGTGCTGAAAGTATCTTGATTCTCAATAAATCTTTACTCATCATAATCTAAGCAAAAGAATACATGCAATATACAAAATACGAAAATAGTAACCTTTGAATTCCTCTAGATCTCAGATCTATCTGCCAGATATTCTCATCATAAACTGATAGCAATGGAATCAATATTAAAGATATCAGTAATGGTAGAAATAATCAGAGGTCATGTACCTGACTGGCTCCACCATCAAAGTTAATAATCAGAGGGCATGTACCTGACTGGCTCCACCATCAAATTTAATAATCAGAGGTCATGTACCTGACTGGCTCCACCATCAAAATTAATAATCAGAGGTCATGTACCTGACTGGCTCCACCATCAAAGTTAATAATCAGAGGTCATGTACCTGACTGGCTCCACCATCAAAGTTAATAATCAGAGGTCATGTACCAGACTGGCTCCACCATCAAAGTTAATAATCAGAGGTCATGTACCTGATTGGCTGCACCATCAAAGTTAATAATCAGAGGTCATGTACCTGACTGGCTCCACCATCAAAGTTAATAATCAGAGGTCATGTACCTGACTGGCTCCACCATCAAAGTTAATAATCAGAGGTCATGACCTGACTGGCTCCACCATCAAAGTTAATAATCAGAGGTCATGTACCTGACTGGCTCCACCATCAAAGTTAATAATCAGAGTCATGTACCTGACTGGCTCCACCATCAAAGTTAATAATCAGAGGTCATGTACCTGACTGGCTCCACCATCAAAGTTAATAATCAGAGGTCATGTACCTGACTGGCTCCACCATCAAAGTTAATAATCAGAGGTCATGTACCTGACTGGCTCCACCATCAAAGTTAATAATCAGAGGTCATGTACCTGACTGGCTCCACCATCAAAGTCAATAATCAGATGTCATGTACCTGACTGGCTCCACCATCAAAGTTAATAATCAGAGGTCATGTACCTGACTGGCTCCATCATCAAAGTTAATAATCAGAAGTCCTGTACCTGACTGGCTCCACCATCAAAGTTAATAATCAGAGGTCATGTACCCGACTGGATCAACCATCAAAGTTAATAATCAGAGGTCATGTACCTGACTGGCTCCACCATCAAAGTCAATAATCAGAGGTCATGTACCCGACTGGCTCCACCATCAAAGTCAATAATAAGAGGTCATGTACCCGACTGGCTCCACCATCAAAGTTAATAATCAGAGGTCATGTGCCTGACTGGCTCCACCATCAAAGTTAATAATCAGAGGTCATGTACCTGACTGGCTCCACCATCAAAGTTAATAATCAGAGGTCATGTACCTGACTGGCTCCACCATCAAAGTTAATAATCAGAGGTCATGTACCTGACTGGCTCCACCATCAAAGTTAATAATCAGAGGCCATGTACCTGACTGGCTCCACCATCAAAGTTAATAATCAGAGGTCATGTACCTGACTGGCTCCACCATCAAAGTTAATAATCAGATGTCATGTACCTGACTGGCTCCACCATCAAAGTTAATAATCAGAGGTCATGTACCTAACTGGCTCCATCATCAAAGTTAATAATCAGAAGTCATGTACCTGACTGGCTCCACCATCAAATTTAATAATCAGAGGTCATGTACCTGACTGGCTCCACCATCAAAGTTAATAATCAGAGGTCATGTACCTGACTGGCTCCATGATCAAAGTTAATAATCAGAAGTCATGTACCTGACTGGCTCCACCATCAAAGTTAATAATCAGAGGTCATGTACCTGACTGGCTCCACCATCAAAGTCAATAATCAGAGGTCATGTACCTGACTGGCTCCACCATCAAAGTTAATAATCAGAGGTCATGTACCTGACTGGCTCCACCATCAAAGTTAATAATCAGATGTCATGTACCTGACTGGCTCCACCATCAAAGTTAATAATCAGAGGTCATATACCTGACTGGCTCCACCATGAAAGTTAATAATCAGAGGTCATGTACCTCACTGGCTCCACCATGAAAGTTAATAATCAGAGGTCATGAACCTGACTGGCTCCACCATCAAAGTTAATAATCAGAGATCATGTACCTGACTGGCTCCACCATCAAAGTTAATAATCAGAGGTCATATACCTGACTGGCTCCACCATCAAAGTTAATAATCAGAGGTCATGTACCTGACTGGCTCCACCATCAACGTTAATAATCAGAGGTCATGTACCTGACTGGCTCCACCATCAAAGTTAATAATCAGAGGTCATGTACCTGACTGGCTCCACCATCAAAGTTAATAATCAGAGGTCATGTACCTGACTGGCTCCACCATCAAAGTTAGTAATCAGAGGTCATGTACCTGACTGGCTCCACCATCAAAGTTAATAATCAGAGGTCATGTACCTGACTGGCTCCACCATTAAAGTTAATAATCAGAGATCATGTACCTGACTGGCTCCACCATCAAAGTTAATAATCAGAGGTCATGTACCTGACTGGCTCCACCATCAAAGTTAATAATCAGATGTCATGTACCTGACTGGCTCCACCATCAAAGTTAATAATCAGAGGTCATGTACCTGACTGGCTCCATCATCAAAGTTAATAATCAGAAGTCATGTACCTGACTGGCTCCACCATCAAAGTTAATAATCAGAGGTCATGTACCCGACTGGCTCAACCATCAAAGTTAATAATCAGAGGTCATGTACCCGACTGGCTCCACCATCAAAGTCAATAATCAGAGGTCATGTACCCGACTGGCTCCACCATCAAAGTCAATAATCAGAGGTCATGTACCTGACTGGCTCCACCATCAAAGTTAATAATCAGAGGTCATGTGCCTGACTGGCTCCACCATCAAAGTTAATAATCAGAGGTCATGACCTGACTGGCTCCACCATCAAAGTTAATAATCAGAGGTCATGTACCTGACTGGCTCCACCATCAAAGTTAATAATCAGAGGTCATGTACCTGACTGGCTCCACCATCAAAGTTAATAATCAGAGGTCATATACCTGACTGGCTCCACCATCAAAGTTAATAATCAGAGGTCATGTACCTGACTGGCTTCACCATCAAAGTTAATAATCAGGGGTCATGTACCTGATTGGCTCCACCATCAAAGTTAATAATCAGAGGTCATGTACCTGACTGGCTCCACCATCAAAGTTAATAATCAGAGGTCATGTACCTGACTGGCTCCACCATCAAAGTTAATAATCAGATTGCATGTACCTGACTGGCTCCACCATCAAAGTTAATAATCAGAGGTCATGTACCTGACTGGCTCCATCATCAAAGTTAATAATCAGAAGTCATGTACCTGACTGGCTCCACCATCAAAGTTAATAATCAGAGGTCATGTACCTGACTGGCTCCACCATCAAAGTCAATAATCAGAGGTCATGTACCTGACTGGCTCCACCATCAAAGTTAATAATCAGAGGTCATGTACCTGACTGGCTCCACCATCAAAGTTAATAATCAGATGTCATGTACCTGACTGGCTCCACCATCAAAGTTAATAATCAGAGGTCATGTACCTGACTGGCTCCATCATCAAAGTTAATAATCAGAAGTCATGTACCTGACTGGCTCCACCATCAAAGTTAATAATCAGAGGTCATGTACCCGACTGGCTCAACCATCAAAGTTAATAATCAGAGGGCATGTACCTGACTGGCTCCACCATCAAAGTCAATAATCAGAGGTCATGTACCCGACTGGCTCCACCATCAAAGTCAATAATCAGAGGTCATGTACCTGACTGGCTGCACCATCAAAGTTAATAATCAGAGGTCATGTGCCTGACTGGCTCCACCATCAAAGTTAATAATCAGAGGTCATGACCTGACTGGCTCCACCACCAAAGTTAATAATCAGAGGTCATGTACCGGACTGGCTCCACCATCAAAGTTAATAATCAGAGGTCATGTACCTGACTGGCTCCACCATCAAAGTTAATAATCAGAGGTCATGTACCTGACTGGCTTCACCATCAAAGTTAATAATCAGGGGTCATGTACCTGATTGGCTCCACCATCAAAGTTAATAATCAGAGGTCATGTACCTGACTGGCTCCACCATCAAAGTTAATAATCAGAGGTCATGTACCTGACTGGCTCCACCATCAAAGTTAATAATCAGATGTCATGTACCTGACTGGCTCCACCATCAAAGTTAATAATCAGAGGTCATGTACCTGACTGGCTCCACCATCAAAGTCAATAATCAGAGGTCATGTACCTGACTGGCTCCACCATCAAAGTTAATAATCAGAGGGCATATATCTGACTGGCTCCACCATCAAAGTTAATAATCAGATGTCATGTACCTGACTGGCTCCACCATCAAAGTTAATAATCAGAGGTCATGTACCTGACTGGCTCCACCATCAAAGTTAATAATCAGAGGTCATGTACCTGACTGGCTCCACATCAAAGTTAACCCTTTCACCGATTATTTCCCCTGACAAAAGTGACCTGCTGACGATCAATTCCCTGAGAACTGTTCAAATTTGTATATGTTGTCTTTGGAATGTTAGAAAACGTGTTTGCGTCTGAGATTTGTAGAAAAACATAGGGACCCCGTCTCCACAATGAACACTCCAGTGTTATTTGCTCCAGTTTTATAGCAAAATAAATCAAATAGCATACAAAATTAGGTTTTACTTCAAGAGAATGCGCTTTCCCCGGCTTTCTCGACTTGAAAACGTCAAAATTCAACGGAGAAATCGTCTTTTTTCGATCGCATTTGACAGTGTTTATCTTGAGTTGTACTCGGCCATTTGCAATGTTTGACCTCTCATTGAAAAGTGTGGGCTTTCCCCTTTCTGTACATCACATGACCTGGGACGGATGGCAAAAATAAAACGGAGGATACGATTGGATTGAAAATGATGTAATTCCATTTTTCCAGCCACTGTCTACGCGCTTCTTATCTGTTGGCGGATGGAGGTCAGGTGGGCGAAATTACGCATACCGATTGGCTCGTCGTCCGAAGACGGCAACCATCTTGGGCGAAATAGAAAGTTGGTTGTCAAACTTTGTGGATCAAGACTCGTAAAAATATGGAAATAAACTTTGCCGGTTGTCGTTGGCAGTTTTAATCGTCTGGGGAATATTCACCACGCTTTACCAGTCGTGTAACATCAAAAATACAGGAGTTAGGATGAGGTTTTCGATGATTTTTTTCATTTCTGCGGCTTGCTGCCGAGAGGCCCGTCACACGGTATGTGGAAATACGAAGCTGCGCATCTGAAAACCCCTCGGCTCTGGGCGCCAGCCATTCATAATGTATTCAATTTGAAGCAAGACTTCAGGAACACCAAGCAGTCAAGTGACAAATATACAGATTATGAAAATTTTGCCATTAGAAATGGCCTCGAACATTTCCGTCCAATCAGAGAAACCGGTATTCATTACATAATTCTGTTGATGCATCGATGATGTATACCAAATTTTACATGGAGCATTTGAAAATTATCAGAGATAGAGATCATTAATGATTTCGCATAAATTAAAGATGGCCGCCCATCTTTCCCACCACTCAGAGAAACTGATGTGGTTATTCATTGCAAGTCTCTTGATACATGGATGCTGTATACCAAGTTTCATATAGAACACTGAAATGGTATCAAAGATATACATCATTAAAGATTTTGCATAAATTAAAGATGGCCACCAAGGTTTCCGCCCAATCAGAAATGCCAGAACTGTCTATTGATACATCGATGATGTATACCAAATTTTACATCGAGCACTCGAACGGTATCAGAGATAGAGATCATTAATGATTTCGCATAAATTAAAGATGGCCGCCCATCCTTCCCGCCACTCAGAGGAACTGATGTGGTTATTCATTGCAAGTCTCTTGATACATCGATGCTGTATACCAAGTTTCATATAGAACACTGAAATGGTATCAAAGATATACATCATTAAAGGTTTTACATAAATTAAAGATGGCCACCAAGGTTTCCGCCCAATCAGAAATGCCAGAACTGTCATTTATCGTAAGTCTATTGATGCATCGATGATATATACCAAATTTTACATCGAGCACTCGAACGGTATCAGAGATAGAGATCATTCATGATTTTGCATAAATTAAAGATGGCCGCCCATCCTTCCGGCCACTCAGAGGAACTGATGTGGTTATACATTGCAGGTCTCTTGATACATCGATGCTGTATACCAAGTTTCGTATAGAACACTTGAATGGTATCAGAGATATATATCATTAAAGATTTTGCATAAATTAAAGATGGCCGCTAAGGTTTTCACCGAATCAGGGAAACTGGTTTGGTCATTCCTTTGAAGTTTCTTGATGCATCGATGATCTATACCAAGTTTCACACTGAACAGAGAAATGGTACCTAAGATACACAAGATTAATGATTTCGCATAAATTAAATATGGCCGCCAAAGTTTCCAACCAATCAGGTCCAGATTCAATAGGGTTCTGGGTCATGAGCATATGGATGTGCAGTGCAAGTTTGGTGTTCCTAGGGTAAGTCGTTCTGAAGATATCTTGGTAACAAGCAAGCTGTGATGGTTTCGCATAAATTAAATATGGCCGCCAAAGTTTCCAACCAATCAGGTCCAGATTCAATAGGGTTCTGGGTCATGAGCATATGGATGTGCAGTGCAAGTTTGGGGTGCCTAGGGTAAGTCGTTCTAAAGATATCTTGGTAACAAGAAAGCTGTGATGGTTTCGCATAAATTAAAGATGGCCGCCAAAGTTTCCAACCAATCAGGTCCAGATTCAATAGGGTTCTGGGTCACGAGCATACGGATGTGCACTGCAAGTTTGGTGTGCCTAGGGTAAGTCGTTCTAAAGATATCTTGGTAACGAGAAAGGTGTGACGGACAGACGGACGGACGGACGGACAGACGGACAGACGTACAGACGTACATGACGACGACAATACCCTTCGGCCAAATTTTGGCCGAGGGGTAAAAAACGCATTTTTCGCTCCGATTTTTTTCGTTCAACATCTAATTTTGCTTTATTTCTTTTGCGGAACAAACAAACAATTTCGAGAATCAAATTGATCAAGGTTTTGACTTTCCAGAAGTATACAGTGTTTGATAGGTTTCCGTTAGAATGAATGCAAAAAAATAAAAGTGCTGTACCCATCGTGATGGCCAACAGGTTTAAAGCTAACCCGGTGGCACTCTCGTTATCCCCGTACACCGGGTTTAATCGATGAAAGGGTTAATAATCAGAGGTCATATACCTGACTGTCTCCACCATCAAGTTAATAATCAGAGGTCATATACCTGACTGGCTCCATCATCAAAGTTAATAATCAGAGGTCATGTACCTGACTGGCTCCACCATCAAACTTAATAATCAGAGGTCATATACCTGACTGGCTCCACCATCAAAGTTAATAATCAGAGGTCATATACCTGACTGGCTCCACCATGAAAGTTAATAATCAGAGGTCATGTACCTGACTGGCTCCACCATGAAAGTTAATAATCAGAGGTCATGTACCTGACTGGCTCCACCATCAAAGTTAATAATCAGAGATCATGTACCCGACTGGCTCCACCATCAAAGTTAATAATCAGAGGTCATGTACCTGACTGGCTCCACCATCAAAGTTAATAATCAGAGATCATGTACCTGACTGGCTCCACCATCAAAGTTAATAATCAGAGGTCATATACCTGACTGGCTCCACCATCAAAGTTAATAATCAGAGGTCATGTACCTGACTGGCTCCACCATCAACGTTAATAATCAGAGGTCATGTACCTGACTGGCTCCACCATCAAAGTTAATAATCAGAGGTAACGTACCTGACTGGCTCCACCATCAAAGTTCTCCGACAGAAACTCTAACTGCTTCACGGCTGTCACTTTCTTTGGCAGTTCAACTATACGTAGTACTCTGCGAGTATCCAATGTCCAAATATGTATAAATCTTGATCGACCCCCAGCGGCTAAAAGTCGCCCATCTCTACAATGAAGTATTTAGTGGATTACCCATGAGATGCATCACACATATTAGAATCAATTTAATACTGGAGTTCATTGAACACCTATGCCATCTCTCTCACATACAAATTTGCATATTACATGTGTAGGCCATCTCCTGGTGATTACATAAGAAAATCAATCCATACACACCAAAGACTGACAACTCATTGGCGTGAACATCACTACAAAATTCAAGATCTATAGCTTTAACCACATAGGCTGTATTCTGCTCATGAGATCACCCAGCTGGGAGAAATGGGACAAACAGTGGCATGTCCAGATTGCTGGTAATTAGGCAAAAATTCATCTAAAGCCACCAATAGTTAATCAGATTGTTCACTTATTGGTGAGAACATCCTTACAAAATTGTATATTGCTAGTTTGAACGGTTTACACTGTATTTCAATAACAAGATCACCCCAGCTGGGAGAAAAGAGCAAAAAATGGCCACGTCCAGATTGCTGGTAATTAGACCAAAAAAATATTCATGAACATCAACAGTTAATCAAATCATTGATTCACTGGTAAGATCATCCCCCACAAAATTGCAGATCGATAGTTTGAACAGTTTAGACTGTATTCTGCTCACGAGATCACACAAGCTTGCAGAAATGACCAAAGAGTCTAGATTGCTAGTAATTAGACAAAAAAATTATCTTTTAACCAAAAGTCAGACTATCTATTCACTGGTATTAATGACACCTTCACAAAATTTCAGATGAATAGGTTTAATACACGGTTGAGGCTGTATTCCACTTACAAGCTTAGGACAGAGAGATGGACAGACAGACAGAAACACTCAGACATAGTATAGAATTCTGCAGTGATACAGAACCAAGTGCAAAAACATATAACTCTCCAAGATATGTTAGAATGCAAATGAATGCCACTTCATGCCAAAGCATCATTTCTGTGTAGTGAAAGAACAAAGTCTGACCCCTTAGACCATACTGTGGTGTTTCATAACATACATTCAGCCAGAAATGTTTCTAAATCCACACATGTATGTGCTACAATAAAAAACATTGAAAACTTTAGCATTAAGTAAATTTAGATTGAGTTTTGAATAACTTACTTGGTTGCTGCAAAAGCTTTATAGTGAGGAGCCTTGCCTGGAGGGATAGGTAGTTGATATTTACAGTTAAGAGTGTCTGATTCCCAGGCAAAAATTGTGTCATCTTTGAAACTGGTTATTATGGTGTTACTCAGGGGTAGGAAAAACACCTGAATGATAAAATAATATAAAATGTCAGACAAAGTAAACAATTTTGGTGAGTAGATATTCTCAACTTCATAGGTACTGGCTGTTGTGACAGAATCAGTCCTGAATGGGGAATAACTAGAGATATATTCAAGTATATTAGGTCATGCCGTTTTGAAGACAATAAACCAAGCTCTCCAACAATATGTAATATGATAAATATACTTTTTCTGGAAATTCCTAGGCCTGGTATTGTTTATTTTTTTCTATCAGGCACAGTACAGTCACAGAGGAATTAGTGCTTCCTTTTCTCATTAACTTTGTGTACATGTGCTCTACCAATACAACTTTGTGCACATATGTGTGCTATGTACAAATGTGTGCAATCTACACACCTTTGTGCACATATGTGTGCTATCTATACAACTTTGTGCACATGTGTGCTATCTATACAACTTTGTGCACATGTGTGCTATCTATACAGCTTTGTGTACATGTGTGCTATCTATACACCTTTGTGCACATATATGTGCTATAAATACAACTTTGTGCACATATTTGTGCTATGTATACAACTTTGTGCACTTATGTATGTATCAATACAACTATGTGCACATATGTGTGCTATCTTTTACAACTGTGTGCACATATGTGTGATATCAATACAACTTTGTGCACATGTGTGCTATCACTACAACTTTGTGCACACATGTGTACTATCAATACAACTTTGTGCGCAAATGTGTGCCATAAATACAACTTTGTGCACACATGTGTACTATCAATACAACTTTGTGCACATGTGTACTATCAATACAACTTTGTGCACATATCTATGCTATGAATACAACTTTGTACACACGTGTACTATCAATACAACTTTGTGCACATATGTGTCAGGGCCTGATCCAGGCCGTTTTTGAACCCGTTATAACGGGTTTGGGCGCCAATTACTATTGCCAAATATTAAGTTATCAGGCTGTATTTAGACCATTCAATACTCCCACAGCTTCCATGGGCTTCGACAGTCCCACATCGCGGCCTATTTCACTATAACTTATCACACTCTGCGCCAGGTAAGGGTGCCCAAACTAAAAGTCTAGATCAGGCCCTGTGTGTACTATCAATACAACTTTTTGCACATATCTATGCTATCAATACAACTTTGTGAACATGTGTGCTATCTATACATGTACATGTATGCTACTTTATTCATGTATACCTATGTCTATTGTGTTTTTTCAATATTTGCCTAATCATTGAATTAACTCAGATCTTGAGTCAAAATTGGATCATCTCTACTCAGTGCATTTGAGAGAGAGAGAGAATTAAGGTTTAACGTCGCGTCCAGCAATCACTGCATTTGATCCCCCATTACACATGTTAAATGTAGGAGAGAGAAATTTAATCAATGAATGTTCTTATAACATCTGTTCTGTACTACACCATCATTGTCCTGTTCCAATAAAGTGATATTATTTTATCCAAGTGGGAAATTGCCCTTTCCGTGATCAAATTCTAAGGAAAATTAACTAACTCACCTTTAAAATGCCAACATTTCTTAATATTGAGTTACTCGTCTTTACAATTCCAACATTCTCCTTGATATTGTATTAATAACTTTTACAATTACAACATTCTCCTTGAGATTGAGTTATTCACCTTTACAATTACAACACTCTCCTTGAGATTGAGTTATTCACCTTTACAATTACAACATTCTCCTTGAGATTGAGTTATTCACCTTTACAATTCCAACATTCTCCTTGATATTGTATTAATAACTTTTACAATTACAACATTCTCCTTGAGATTGAGTTACTCACCTTTACAATTCCAACATTCTCCTTGATATTGTATTAATAACTTTTACAATTCCAACATTCTCCTTGAGATTGAGTTATTCACCTTTACAATTCCAACATTCTCCTTGAGATTGAGTTATTCACCTTCACAATTCCAACATTCTCCTTGAGATTGAGTTACTCACCTTTACAATTCCAACATTCTCCTTGAGATTGAGTTATTCACCTTTACAATTCCAACATTCTCCTTGAGATTGAGTTATTCACCTTCACAATTCCAACATTCTCCTTGAGATTGAGTTACTCACCTTTACAATTCCAACATTCTCCTTGAGATTGAGTTATTCACCTTTACAATTCCAACATTCTCCTTGATATTGTATTAATAACTTTTACAATTACAACATTCTCCTTGAGATTGAGTTATTCACCTTTACAATTCCAACATTCTCCTTGAGATTGAGTTACTCACCTTTACAATTCCAACATTCTCCTTGATATTGTATTAATAACTTTTACAATTCCAACATTCTCCTTGATATTGTATTAATAACTTTTACAATTCCAACATTCTCCTTGAGATTGAGTTATTCACCTTCACAATTCCAACATTCTCCTTGAGATTGAGTTATTCACCTTTACAATTCCAACATTCTCCTTGAGATTGAGTTATTCACCTTTACAATTCCAACATTCTCCTTGATATTGTATTAATAACTTTTACAATTACAACATTCTCCTTGAGATTGAGTTATTCACCTTTACAATTCCAACATTCTCCTTGAGATTGAGTTATTCACCTTTACAATTACAACATTCTCCTTGAGATTGAGTTACTCACCTTTACAATTCCAACATTCTCCTTGATATTGTATTAATAACTTTTACAATTACAACATTCTCCTTGAGATTGAGTTATTCACCTTTACAATTCCAACATTCTCCTTGAGATTGAGTTATTCACCTTCACAATTCCAACATTCTCCTTAATATTGAGTTACTCACCTTTACAATTCCTACACTCTCCTTGATATTGTATTAATAACTTTTACAAGTACAACATTCTCCTTGAGATTGAGTTATTCACCTTCACAATTCCAACATTCTCCTAGATATTGTATTAATAACTTTTACAATTACAACATTCTCCTTGAGATTGAGTTATTCACCTTTACAATTACAACATTCTCCTTGAGATTGAGTTATTCACCTTTACAATTACAACATTCTCCTTGAGATTGAGTTACTCACCTTTACAATTCCAACATTCTCCTTGATATTGTATTAATAACTTTTACAATTCCAACATTCTCCTTGATATTGTATTAATAACTTTTACAATTCCAACATTCTCCTTGAGATTGAGTTATTCACCTTCACAATTCCAACATTCTCCTTGAGATTGAGTTATTCACCTTTACAATTCCAACATTCTCCTTGAGATTGAGTTATTCACCTTTACAATTACAACATTGAGTTATTCACCTTTACAATTCCAACATTCTCCTTGATATTGTATTAATAACTTTTACAATTACAACATTCTCCTTGAGATTGAGTTATTCACCTTTACAATTCCAACATTCTCCTTGAGATTGAGTTATTCACCTTTACAATTACAACATTCTCCTTGAGATTGAGTTACTCACCTTTACAATTCCAACATTCTCCTTGATATTGTATTAATAACTTTTACAATTACAACATTCTCCTTGAGATTGAGTTATTCACCTTTACAATTCCAACATTCTCCTTGAGATTGAGTTATTCACCTTCACAATTCCAACATTCTCCTTAATATTGAGTTACTCACCTTTACAATTCCTACACTCTCCTTGATATTGTATTAATAACTTTTACAATTACAACATTCTCCTTGAGATTGTATTAATAACTTTTACAATTCCAACATTCTCCTTGAGATTGAGTTATTCACCTTCACAATTCCAACATTCTCCTTGAGATTGAGTTATTCACCTTTACAATTCCAACATTCTCCTTGAGATTGAGTTATTCACCTTTACAATTCCAACATTCTCCTTGATATTGTATTAATAACTTTTACAATTACAACATTCTCCTTGAGATTGAGTTATTCACCTTTACAATTCCAACATTCTCCTTGAGATTGAGTTACTCACCTTTACAATTCCAACATTCTCCTTGATATTGAGTTACTCACCTTTACAATTCCAACATTCTCCTTGATATTGTATTAATAACTTTTACAATTACAACGTTCTCCTTGAGATTGAGTTATTCACCTTTACAATTCCAACATTCTCCTTGAGATTGAGTTATTCACCTTCACAATTCCAACATTCTCCTTAATATTGAGTTACTCACCTTTACAATTCCTACACTCTCCTTGATATTGTATTAATAACTTTTACAATTACAACATTCTCCTTGAGATTGAGTTATTCACCTTCACAATTCCAACATTCTCCTTGATATTGTATTAATAACTTTTACAATTACAACATTCTCCTTGAGATTGAGTTATTCACCTTTACAATTACAACATTCTCCTTGAGATTGAGTTATTCACCTTTACAATTACAACATTCTCCTTGAGATTGAGTTACTCACCTTTACAATTCCAACATTCTCCTTGATATTGTATTAATAACTTTTACAATTCCAACATTCTCCTTGATATTGTATTAATAACTTTTACAATTCCAACATTCTCCTTGAGATTGAGTTATTCACCTTCACAATTCCAACATTCTCCTTGAGATTGAGTTATTCACCTTTACAATTCCAACATTCTCCTTGAGATTGAGTTATTCACCTTTACAATTACAACATTCTCCTTGAGATTGAGTTACTCACCTTTACAATTCCAACATTCTCCTTGATATTGTATTAATAACTTTTACAATTACAACATTCTCCTTGAGATTGAGTTATTCACCTTTACAATTCCAACATTCTCCTTGAGATTGAGTTATTCACCTTTACAATTACAACATTCTCCTTGAGATTGAGTTACTCACCTTTACAATTCCAACATTCTCCTTGATATTGTATTAATAACTTTTACAATTACAACATTCTCCTTGAGATTGAGTTATTCACCTTTACAATTCCAACATTCTCCTTGAGATTGAGTTATTCACCTTCACAATTCCAACATTCTCCTTGAGATTGAGTTATTCACCTTTACAATTACAACATTCTCCTTGAGATTGAGTTACTCACCTTTACAATTACAACATTCTCCTTGATATTGTATTAATAACTTTTACAATTACAACATTCTCCTTGAGATTGAGTTATTCACCTTTACAATTACAACATTCTCCTTGAGATTGAGTTATTCACCTTCACAATTCCAACATTCTCCTTGATATTGTATTAATAACTTTTACAATTACAACATTCTCCTTGAGATTGAGTTATTCACCTTTACAATTACAACATTCTCCTTGAGATTGAGTTATTCACCTTTACAATTACAACATTCTCCTTGAGATTGAGTTACTCACCTTTACAATTACAACATTCTCCTTGATATTGTATTAATAACTTTTACAATTCCAACATTCTCCTTGAGATTGAGTTATTCACCTTTACAATTCCAACATTCTCCTTGAGATTGAGTTATTCACCTTCACAATTCCAACATTCTCCTTAATATTGAGTTACTCACCTTTACAATTCCTACACTCTCCTTGATATTGAGTTTACGTTTCCTCTCAAAGCTGTCAAGGTCCCAGAGCTGAGCGGTGTCCCCTGACGTGGTGAGGGCATACCGCCCCGATGCGTGGATGGAGATGTGATGAATGGCAGACTCATGACCTTTCATCCATGCCACCAGCTCTTTCGTGTCTATCAGATCAACATAGAACAGGCTTTATATGAAACTACGGAAACAAACTCAATCTGGATAGGATAGTTCATAAAGAAAAAGAAATTTGCAATTGTCTATAGAAAGTACATGAACCACAATAATTCACCATGTGGCATATCAATTTTATGTCTCTCTCAACACTGTTGGGGAGACATATAATGTTTGTGCTGTCTGTCTGTCATCCGTCTGTCTATCCACTGTCCGTCCGGCGTCCATCAAGCACTGTTGTCAGCTCAATATCTCATTAACTACACAACCAAATCTCATGAAATATGGCCAGGCATTTTTGGATGCGGTGTGTTTCAAAACTCAGGATGACACATAAGAAAGACTAAAAAAATTATACTCCTATCTTCCTCTATTCTCACCATGTTCTCAGAATTTGTTATTATCATGCCCTGTTTCCTGAATGCATAATTTCGGAAACAGATGAACTGGCCCTCACTCACTTTCAGGCCGAACAGCAAATGTTTTCACTTCTCTTATACT
Organism: Hanleya hanleyi; assembly: GCA_036873755.1. Classification (NCBI taxonomy): domain Eukaryota; kingdom Metazoa; phylum Mollusca; class Polyplacophora; order Lepidopleurida; family Hanleyidae; genus Hanleya; species Hanleya hanleyi. Next base: position 100,089 of record JAVTVY010044263.1, on the reverse strand, counting down.
GAAATTTTAGCTGGTGAAGCAAACACTCAATGGGTCATTGAGCAAGAATGCAAATCATATAAGAAATGAGATGGAGTCCTTGGGGGAGACATACATTATTTTGTAAAAAAAAAGTGCAACTCCATTTTTATTTTTTCAAATCATTCCACAACTATATTGCCAACTGAATGTCCAAGCTGAAAGAGCATCTGTACAGTGATGAGGGGGTCAGTATTCAAATCCCACTGATTATTCTATTACGAGCCTCTTTCAGGCTTGCGTGAATTGTTGGGTTTCTTATTCAGTTCTCATCCAGCTTCCGCAAAAACATTTAACAGGTTTAACGAAAACATTTTTATCAACATTTTAACAGTGACAGTTGTGTGCACCCCTGTTATGAAGATTTTTAATTTGTTGCAGCAGGGCTTCGTGTTTTGCATGAGTGATAGCTCACCTGCACGCAAACACTCACGTAAATTCATGTCACGAGAGTGATTTTTAGCTCACGTAAACGGTCATATTTTATATTGTATTATATTGCAACCACTCGCCTGACTTTCAAATACCCTCTCCTAAATATTTTGACGTGGGCTATTTTAGCTATACTTAATTCTAAACATGAAGTCATGTTGCAGACTGATGTGGCGACACATGTATGATATCATACCAAACAGTAATATTACATACAACTTTAATAACTTGTACTCACCTGTATCATAACATTTGAGGGAATAGTCGGACATGCCCACTAATAGCTCTGTTTTCCGTCTCAGTTTGAAGGCCAATGCAGTACATGGTGAACCCGTTCTTTGTACAAGCGAAAACCTGTTAGAGTGAAAATTTATCAGAATATCGCATACCGTAATTAATAGGTGAAAACACAAAAAATTAAAATGAGACCATTTAATCTCTGAAAACAAACAAGTGAGAAATGACTACATTGTAGTCAAAACCTGCGGCAGTGGCAATAATACAGTGAAAGGCATATCAGCGGAGGTAGTGGTAATGGTAGAAAAAACAACATCTGCCAGTGTTTTCATGCCCAGGGAAGTAATTTTCAGATTCTAACTCACAATTGTAGGAATTGCCTAATAGGTCTGATACCATATATATATATATTCACTTTCCCCGTTCAAAATCCAACGATTTTGACTGGTCCATGCCGTCTATACTGAATTGACAGACGAAGTCACAATTATCGGTTTGGCAATATCTTGGTATAAGTATCGTGTATGCCAAATTTCAAAACATTCGGTTCAGCCGTTGATTTTTGCAAATCAAAAAGGATTTCAAATATTTGGAATCCAAATAAATTTCAAGGGTTTAGTCATAGCGCAAAAATCTACGCTCTTCAGTCTCCCTTCTCGCTTACGTTGCCGAGCATAATGGAAAGTTTATATTACCTTAATTTTCAATGAATTTAGTATAAGGTCTATCACTCTGATCTGTGAAACTATGGAATGGGGTTGAAGGCTTTATCAAACTGTCCAAGAGGCATAATGACACTTTTCACTATTAAGTTAAGGCCTGTGACAGTCTTGATATTCAATTGGACTAATTAATTAAGTTTCTGTATTTGCGTGTCACCTGCAAACTAAATACCTTGACACTATTTTCCATGCAGAAAGTCAATACCAAGACATTAACTATTTCATTCTTAGGAAATATCATCTCATCTGACAAGTTCAAACTTGCCTTTTCGAAGGTAATTTAAGTGGAAAATGTCAGGGCTAGTTCACTAAACAAGGTATGTGTGTAAGAGAATGATGTCAAATTCTCCTCTCCTGGAAATCAAGGCCCTAGCTTTTGACAACGAGGACAGATAGATCGCTTTTATGGTCAGCATCTGCTAATAAATGACGTCCTTCCATTCGTAAAACTGACAAAGTAACGTAAATTTTGTATAGAACCAGTAAATTCTAGCAGAAATGGGCTCTGACTTAGAGAATGATGTCAAATGCAATATGTTTCTGCGCATTGTCTGCTGATACACATAAGTATTGAATTTTTGGAAGTGATTAATGCTATTCTAAAGGGATTCTGAGTGCGGAAGAGGACGGGAACATCAATACCAGCGAATCAAGGCCCTGGCTTGCGAGAATGAGGATAGAGAGGCTGTGTTCTGAAAGAGAATCATTCAAAATAGCTATTTGCCGAATGTCATGCAACCGAAAGTGCACAATATAACTGCACGACTGCGAGGTATTGTTCGCGCACAGGGGTGTCCAACTCATTAAATACTACATAGTCATTTCTGTCTCTTCGAAGTGGGCTACCATTTGAAATTGTCCGGTAATGAGTGAGTCCATCTGAATCCTTTCGTCGGCAAAATAATCATTCAAGATTCAAGATTTTATTGTACAAACACCAGTCAAGGGCAGAGTACAAAATTTTAAGAGGAATACAACTAGAGAAACAAGCGTTCTGAGAACCCCAACATCTCGCCTTGCGGGGTCATCCGCCAAAGGTGCAGCAGTATTGAAAGCATACATGTAGAGCAAACAATAAGGTCTGGAATAAGTGATGCGGTACAGACAATAATGTCTGGAATAGATTATCTGGTACAGACAATAACATCAGTCCCATGTGGGATTACTGGCAAAAGTTAATCCCATGTAGGATGGATAGGTCAGTGCAGTCGGATTACTGGTACGGCATTCCAGTGTGAGATTACTGCTGGGTGGACCAGTCCCATGTTATTACTGATGGATAGTCCTCTGTGGGATTACTGCTGGATAGTCCAGTCCCAAGTGGGATTACTACCATCACCATCATGGTATGGATGGTAGTGATGGAATGGATGGTAGTGATGGTATGGATGGTAGTGATGGTATGGATGGTATTGATGGTAGTGATGGTATGGATGGTAGTGATGGTATGGATGGTAGTGATGGTATGGATGGTAGTGATGGTATGGAATGGTAGTGATGGTAGGAATGGGTATGGTAGTGATGGTATGGATGGTAGTGATGGTATGGATGGTAGTGATGGTATGGATGGTAGTGATGGTATGGATGGTAGTGATGGTATGGATAGTAGTGATGGTAGGATGGTAGTGATGGTATGGATGGTAGTGATGGTATGGATGTAGTGATGGTATAGATGGTATGGATAGTAGTGATGGTATGGATAGTAGTGATGGTATGGATGGTAGTGATGGATGGATGGTAGTGATGGAATGGATGGTAGTGATGGTAGGAATGGTAGTGATGGTAGGAATGGTAGTGATGGTATGGATGGTAGTGATGGTATGGATGGTATGGATGGAAGTGATGGTATGGATAGTAGTGATGGTATGGATGGTATGGATGGTAGTGATGGTATGGATGGTAGTGATGGTAGTGATGGTATGGATAGTAGTGATGGTATGGATAGTAGTGATGGTAGAAATGGTAGTGATGGTATGGATGGTAGTGATGGTAGGAATGGTAGTGATGGTATGGATGGTAGTGATGGTATGGATGGTATTGATGCTAGTGATGGTATGGATGGTAGTGATGGTATGGATGGTAGTGATGGTATGGATAGTAGTGATGGTAGAAATGGTAGTGATGGTATGGATGGTAGTGATGGTAGGAATGGTAGTGATGGTATGGATGGTAGTGATGGTATGGATAGTAGTGATGGTAGAAATGGTAGTGATGGTATGGATGGTAGTGATGGCATGGATGGTAGTGATGGTAGGAATGGTAGTGATGGTATGGATGGTAGTGATGGAATGGATGGTAGTGATGGTAGGAATGGTAGTGATGGTATGGATGGTAGTGATGGAATGGATGGTAGTGATGGTAGGAATGGTAGTGATGGTATGGATGGTAGTGATGGTATGGATAGTAGTGATGGTAGAAATGGTAGTGATGGTATGGATGGTAGTGATGGTATGGATGTGATGGTATGGATGGTAGTGATGGTATGGATGGTAGTGATGGTATGGATGGTAGTGATGGTAGGAATGGTAGTGATGGTATGGATGGTAGTGATGGTATGGATGGTAGTGATGGTATGGATGGTAGTGATGGTAGGAATGGTAGTTATGGTATGGACGGTAGTGATGGCATGGATGGTAGTGATGGTATGGATGGTAGTGATGGTATGGATGGTAGTGATGGTAGGAATGGTAGTTATGGTATGGATGGTAGTGATGGCATGGATGGTAGTGATGGTATGGATGGTAGTGATGGTATGGATGGTAGGAATGGTATGGATGATAGGAATGGTAGTGATGGTATGGATGGTAGTGATGGTATGGATGGTAGTGAAGGTAGGAATGGTATGGATGGTAGTGATGGTAGTGAAGGTAGGAATGGTAGTGATGGTAGTGATGGTATGGATGGTAGTGATGGTAGGAATGGTATGGATGGTAGTGATGGTATGGATGGTAGTGAAGGTAGGAATGGTATGGATGGTAGTGATGGTATGGATGGTAGTGATGGTATGGATTGTAGTGATGGTATGGATGGTAGGATGGCATAGATGGTAGTGATGGTATGGATGGTAGTGATGGTATGGATGGTAGTGATGGTATGGATGGTAGTGATGGTAGGAATGGTAGCGATGCTATGGATGGTAGTGATGGTATGGATGGTAGTGATGGTATGGATGGTAGTGATGGTAGGAATGGTATGGATGGTAGTGATGGTATGGATGGTAGGGATGGTAGTGATGGTAGTGATGGTATGGATGGTAGTGATGGTATGGATGGTAGTGATGGTACGAATGGTATGGATGGTAGTGATGGTATGGATGGTAGTGATGGTATGGATGGTAGTGATGGTAGGAATGGTATGGATGGTAGTGATGGTATGGATGGTAGGAATGGTAGTCATGGTAGTGATGGTATGGATGGTAGTGATGGTAGGAATGGTATGGATGGTAGTGATGGTATGGATGGTAAGAATGGTATGAATGGTATGGATGGTATGGATAGTAGTGATGGTATGGATGGTAGGAATGGTATGAATGGTAGTGATGGTAGTGATGGTATGGATGGTATGGATAGTAGTGATGGTATGGATGGTAGTGATGGTATGGATGGTAGGAATGGTATGGATGGTAGTGATGGTATGGATGGTAGTGATGGTATGGATGGTAGTGATGGTAGGAATGGTAGCGATGGTATGGATGGTAGTGATGGTATGGATGGTAGTGATAGTATGGATGGTAGTGATGGTAGGAATGGTAGTGATGGTAGGAATGGTAATGATGGTATGGATGGTAGTGATGGCATGGATGGTAGTGATGGTATGGATGGTAGCGATGGTAGTGATGGTATGGATGGTAGTGATGGTATGGATGGTAGTGATGGTATGGATGGTAGTTATGGTATGGATGGTAGTGATGGTATGGATGGTAGTGATGGTAGGAATGGTATGGATGGTAGTGATGGTATGGATGGTAGTGATGGTATGGATGGTAGTGATGGTAGGAATGGTATGGATGGTAGTGATGGTATGGATGGTAGGAATGGTAGTGATGGTATGGATGGTAGTGATGGTATGGATGGTAGTGATGGTAGGAATGGTATGGATGGTAGTGATGGTATGGATGGTAGTGATGATAGGAATGGTAGTGATGGTATGGATGGTAGTGATGGTATGGATGGTATCACAGGTACATCTTTTAATCATAAGAAACATGTGTACCAAGTTTCATAATCATTCAATGACAGCTGACAACTGCAGCAAACTGTGGTGTACAGATGTACATGTGCACTTCGGCTAAACGCAAACTCAATCAGTTGCCATAATTTGGAGAAAAATTAATATTTCATCTCAAAAATAGCACAAATAAATCCTCCAATCATAAGAAACATTTGTACCAAGTTTCGTAATCATCCAATGAGAGCTGACAACTGCAGCAAACTTATCATGTACATGTATATGTATACATGTAGAGGCCTACATGTACAATTTACCTAAACAGAAAACTCTTCATTTGCCATAATTTGGAGAAAAATTAATATTTCTTGTCAAAAATAGCACAGGTACATCCTCTAATCATAAGAAACATGTGTACCAAGTTTCATAATCATCCAATGACAGCTGACAACTGGAGCAAAGTTACCATGTAGATGTATATGTATACATGTAGAGGCCTGTATGTACAATTTACCTAAACAGAAAACTCTTCATTTGCCATAATTTTGAGAAAAATTAATATTTCTTCTCAAAAATAGCACAGGTACATCCTCTTATCATAAGAAACATGTGTACCAAGTTTCATAATCATCCAATGACAGCTGACAACTGGAGCAAACTTACCATGGACATGTATATGTACAATTTACCTAAACAGAAAACTCTTCATTTACATAATTTGGAGAAAAATTAATATTTCTTGTCAAAAATAGCACAGGTACATCCTCTAATCATAAGAAACATGTGTACCAAGTTTCATAATCATCCAATGACAGCTGACAACTGGAGCAAAGTTACCATGTAGATGTATATGCATACATGTAGAGGCCTGTATGTACAATTTACCTAAACAGAAAACTCTTCATTTGCCATAATTTTGAGAAAAATTAATATTTCTTCTCAAAAATAGCACAGGTACATCCTCTTATCATAAGAAACATGTATACCAAGTTTCATAATCATCCAATGACAGCTGACAACTGCAAGAAACTTTCCAAGTACAGATGTACATGTGCATTTCAGCTAAACGCAAAACTCATTCATAGGGATTTTCACATTAGAGTACCCCAGGGGTAGTACCCCCAGGTGGCATACCCACCCCCCATATTTTTTATATTTTTTTTATATTTTTTCTAATTATTCTAGATTTTTTTTTAACTTGCTAAACCAAAAACCCATTCATTTCCAGGCAGGGGACACCGACACCGACACCGACGACGACATCCTCTTTCCCCCTCTCACAATATCTCCCCTTTACTTCGTAAGGCGAGATAAAAATGGAACAGTGACATGAATATTAATATTTATATATATGTTATATCTGAGAGATATGTTATATTTGAGTGTTACTGTTGATATTAGAACCTTGATTTTTAGGATTAAAGTGCATCAGGGGACTGTTGCCAGCATGTTTCGAGTGGACCTACTTTTGATGAAAATTCTGGTGATTTTTGATTAAAATCACTGGTGATTCTAACTTGGGCCGTGCCCATCTTAAAATTGGCAGGATTTCAACTGGGGGTCCAAGAGTTCAGTGCGTGTCTGAGTCCTAATGCATACACTACTTCGTAGGTCCTCTGGCGTTATTCACACTGGGCATGAAGGTGCATTAGGGGACTGTTGCCAGCATGTTTCGAGTGGACCTACTTTTGATGAAAATTTCTGGGGATTTTTGATTAAAATCACTGGTGATCACTAGAAAATATACAAAACCCGGATCATAGACGAACAATAACAAAACTACGAATCAGCTGTCACAAACTCGAAATAGAGACCGGTAGGTATAAAAACACCCCAAGATGTGACCGGATCTGTCGCTACTGTACCCAAAATGTAGTAGAAGATGAAGTACACTTCTTGCTATACTGTCCTCGACATAACAAACACAGAGATTATATAAACCAAATTATCCACAGTAACCGACTCCCACCCCATCCGGAAATTATAAAAGTTAAATCTATACTAAATCCCCACAGAGACAATGCTTCAAAAATAGGAAGACTGGTACACCAAATGTACCAGTCACGGCTCAACCTTAACCCTCCATCAAAAAACCGGCTGGACACTTCTTAATTAGAGTTTATACATCAACACACTGGCAACTTCTATGTTATGTCCTAGAATTACTACTAACCCACACTGTTGGTTCAAACCATACTAACTAATAATTACTACGTTGCTAAAGTACCATAGTAATTATATTGTTTTGTTTGCCATACTTGTACCATTTTACGAGTCGTGCAATAAACATATTGTATATTGTATTGATTCTAACTTGGGCCGTGCCCATCTTAATATTGGCAGGATTTCAACTGGGGGTCTAAGAGCACAGTGCGTGTCGGAGTCCTAACGCCTACCCTACTTCGTAGGTCCTTTGACGTTATTCACACTATTCTCATATATAATAATTAACGAAGCAATAATTCATTCCATCGAATATAGTTGCAAATGAATTTCAAACGCGCTTGAAGACAGTATTGTCATGTGAGATCGGAGGTTGAAAAGAAAAGTGTGGCAGAGATCACACTCTCTTAGCGCATGCGCATTTCAAAAAGTCACAAGAACAAGAACAACAACAAGAACAACAACGCGAGCCTCCCGTAGACCTGCGTGCCGCAGGTAAAAAGACCAACCTCATTGACAAGGACCTCCCCAGAAAATCATAACTTCAATTCTAACCTTCAAGGTTCGCAACTGGATTTAACGAACATTCAAATTTGTTGAAATTAATTATAGGTAGACCTCACCTATTTCTTGACAGATCAAATTCAAATATATTTCCTTGGTAATCTCCAGCTATAAAACTGTCTCCGGAAGAATCAAAGCCTGCATGGAGAAAGCGAATGTTCCGTGCAGACAGAGGCAGGGCACTCGATATGCTGTTGGTAACGGTGACCAATAACCTAGTCAAATAAGGAGAAAATTGTCAGATCAAATGCAATCACATGTTAAACAACATATACCTACATGTATCATATGTGCGGTGTATCATAAATAAGATAGTTCAAATTTCTACCTTAATGACTGAACTTCTAACATGATCACCCTCATCCACGTCCAGCATGTATGGTATATACAAAATCTCATTTAGACTGAATTCACACTCATTTATCCATTGGTTATAGTCGGAGGATCTTGGTTTTATTTAATACTTTACCAATGCTGGCCTTCATGAGACATATCCCATTGTCAAGACGAAGATTATTTACACCGCGAGAGCTGGTGAAGCAAACACTCAAATATCGATCGCTGTACGTTGACAGTTCGGAGATGCCCTTTGCAGGATGCTAACTCAAACTATGTCAGTTTCAATTTTCGAATTCGGGTCTCGTGGAAGATCACGATCATATGCGTGACTTCACTGAAACGTTATCTAATGGCCTCGTTTTAATTGCACTGCAAGTGAACTCAGTTCAGACAGTGGAAATGATTTTCAGTGAATATCTTATTACCCCTCACCAAAACACCTGCGCTGTGGCCAGAAATTCAATGTTGATGATAGATCTAAATAAGTTTCTAGTGATATGTGTATGAAGCACTGAGGGATACTTAATCCATGGAAGCTCTCAAAACAGCCAGACAACCTTTAGTACAATTACTTGCATTACTTTTGGTTTTGGCATGTTCAGAGAACAAATTTGTTTAAAAAAAAATAATTTTCTTTCTTTTTGTCTGCTTAGGCAACCAAAAACAGCGAGGATCAGCAGGCTGTGCAGGGTAACATTTCGGTGAATGACAAGAAAAAAGTTACTGTGACAAACATTGCAACGTGTATATCTTTAGTCTGAGCTTCCTTCATGACAATGGTCAGTTTCTGAGAGATTATCCTGACTGAGCAGAGGTTAGAGATTTATGTCCCCATAAATGAGGAGAAATCCGTAAGTTACTCCCTTGAGGCATTACAGTCATTTTTAAACTAATCGGTCCTTCACAAGACTTTAATATTCTGCATATATTAGTTACAGTGTGTTACCAACTGTTCTATCAGTTCATATGTTTCAACGAAACTACAATTGACCCCATTTTGGGCTTACCATGACAATTGATTGATGTAAATATATAAGTGTTGTAGAATGGTTGAATAGTTTTTTAAACAATTATTTACCAGGATCACTCAACCGTGTGTTGCACCTTCCGCCTCATTTACTGTGAGATAAATCTCTAACACCAGGCAGGCGATCCTGCTATTAACCATCCAGTCATGTCCAGACATGTCCAGTCAAAAAAATAGATAACAATCCAGTGATGTCCAGTAAAGATACTGCAATGTCCGGCCAAGTCCAGTAGCATTTTCAGCTGCCTGCTGTCCAGTAGCAATTTTTTCCACATCCAGTTTAAATAATTTTACGTTCAGGCTCCAGTTGGGATTCAAAAACTCGCGACATGATAACTGAAGGTTTTCTTTGTCAACTTTCTTTTTCGCCTGTAAACTTCGAAGTTTCAAGTTGAAAATTTGAACACATTTTTCTCTCTATAGCATCAGGTTAGGGTCAAATTTGAAGTGATTTGACTTTCAGGTGATTTCATGTAATATGAATTCTCTTCAAATGTATTTTTCAGATTTTAAAATTCAATTTCAGGGTTCAAATTTAAATTCAATTATATAAATATGCTTCGAAATGATTATTTAAAAACTAGATCAATTTCATTGAATTTGAAGTTTTTAATTTCAATTTAAAACTGAAATTAGAATTACCATTCAAATTCAACATTTAAAACTTTAAAACTAAATTTTTCAACCAAGTTTCAAATTAAATTTTTTAATTTCAAATTCCAATTTCAAACTTAGATTCAGAAATCACAATTTCCAAATAGTCTCTGGGTGTACAACTATTTCTTTCAGACATGGCTGGACTTTACATTGTCTGACAGTAATTTTTTACTTTTGTACTGGACTTGACTGGGCATGAGTTTTTTTCGCAACTGGATCACCAGTTGGAGAGTAAGGGGATAAAATTACTACTATCGGAAACAGTATCCCCTTTTCGTTTTATTTGGGACTCAGTGTTGGTGATTTAATAGAATTTCGGCACATGCATGAGAGAAGTGATTGCATCTCTGTAAAAACAAACTAGTTAGACAACCATGTGCACTCATAAGCGAAAATGGTTTTTTCCCCCAAATCGACTGCATTTTCAAACACAATTAGTTTAAAGGTTAATTACTTACCTGCTTCACCTTGGCTGTGTCTTTTCTTATTTGGAAGCCAGATTGGCCGGGTTTTCATAGTAGAAGATAGTAAAATCCCTGCCACTGCTCTCTTCTTTTCATGTTGACATGTTAAGTGAGGGAGAAATTATCGCACATACAACTGATTGCTCTGCTCACATTTTCCGTAGGTTCTTATTCTGCAGATTTATTAGGGGGAGCTCAAGTCTCGACAATGGAGAGTAGTACATGCGTGGATGCACAGTACACTGTGAAATATCGCCAATTTGCATATGCAGTAATTTCACCCTCACTTCCTGTCAACATCGAAAGAAGAGAGCAGCAGCAACAGACTTTGCCATCTTCTGCGATGAAAATACCCCCAATCTGACCTCCAAGCAAGAAATAATACAGACAAACTAAATTACAGGTGAAAATGCAGTCGATAACAAAACCATATTCGCATAGTATGAACACATGGCACAGTGCAATTATCATTGCTTATCTCTCAAATTCAAACATGTGCCAAAATTATAATACTTTTGTTAACACTAGCATGACTGCCCCATTATTGGACAGGCCCTATTATTGGACACCTAGACCCAGCGCCGCGGGATTATTTTCTGGGAATATTACATGACAACTGTAATACAAATCTAATTTTACAGTTTAGTTACAAAGACATGCTGATCAGTTTCTGTTTACTCACGGAATTTGTGCACGTTAAGCCCTCATGCGGGTCGGAAATAGTCTCACAAATTTGGGTGAATAAATGCGTCAGCAAATTTCCTCCAGTTTTAAAGTTTTATTCCTGATTGCAGGTTTGATTAGATTCAACGAAATTTGGCTGAAAATGTTCCCACAAATATGAAACATTTATAAATAATGTTATTGTTTATTATTAAAACAAACCCGTTGTTACTTAATGCCACTTTCCCTCCATTTGGAGATCCACTGCAAACAAATTATCTCCCCTTAACGGTCCCCTGGATCGTCCGCTAGGTGGCGTGCTCTCCGCGCATGTCCCATTCTCTTTTTCTGTGCAACGGCAAGACCTGTTTATGACAAGGCCGAGCCAAGCGGGGAGGATGGGCGGGTAAATCAAACCGTAACAACGGGTTTGTTTTAATAATAAACAATAACATTATTTATAAATGTTTCATGTTTATGTCTTAAAACGACACCCGTTGTTACTTAATGCCAGACTCCCAACAGTGGGGGTTGGGTAGCCGGCCTTGTGGCTTGCTTTTGGATTGAGCGGAGCACGCCCTGTTCTGATTTTGTAAATCTCATATGCCTAGTAATATCAAGATAATTCCCGTGTCGTATAGAAGCGTAGGGAACTCAAGGTATTACGAGTAGTGCGGTGAGTGGGGGAATGTATTCCGACCATCTGCCCGCATACCCGGCTAGATAATCAGATGCCATCGTGATGCCTTGAAGTCCCTTCGTCTTCGACGTGGTCTGTCTTCTATGCTTGCCGGATTGTCGGGATCTTGCTTGCATGAGCGGCGCCCCCCCTTTTTCCTGATAGGAATAGTGGATTATACACTGCAGTAGGTTCAGTGTAGCCATCCTATTGTCTGTATAGACCCGCCTGAAGATAGCATTCAGCGTGAGTTGAAGTGGCTCAGACGTCACGCTGGCTCTAATCTTGTGAGACGATGTCTTCATAAAGGAGTAGGAGCGTAGATGGCGAGTTGGTTAACCCAGACGGCAGTCTTCCTCCACCCATGTAATGATGATGAACTGTTAACGTCCGCTGATGGGTCTGTTAGAAGTGAAGAAGGAAGAAAGGCAGCTGGAACTCCTTTCTCAGTTGTATGAAGAGTGTCCCAAGCCTCCGACTGGATCTAAAAGCTCTTCTCCTCCAGCAGGTACACGAAATCTGTCAATGCTGGAAACTGGTACAGTCTCAGAATGTCTGGTCCTTGACGTGCGGAATTGTTCCAGACGACGAACTCCGGAGTTGGATGAAAAGATCTGGTTGAGCAATCTGTCATCCTGTCAAGGAACTGCATTCCACTGCGTAATGCTCTGATTGCGGAGTGAAGACTGTCATGGAGCTGTCCTGTAGAACAGAATCTTGACTACAGTTGATTAAACTGGCTCGAATGGTAGGCATAAGAATGCCCCAGTACCATATCCAACTCTTCTCGGGTAGTAACTGGCATGTTCGGTGAGGCTGTAGGCGAAGGTCATGGCAAGCCGAAACGCTGGAATCTGGTCGATTCCGTGGGTGAACTTGACAACTCTGGATGATGCTGAGGGATACCCCTGTATACTACTTGACTGGAATTCCATGTCCTGGTACAGCTTCTGAAGGAAAGATCAGCTGTTGCTGGAACAGAAGTAGTGTTGACCAGAGGCCCTCCAACATAGTACATCCTCCGGCCTTGAAGCGGCTGTACAGTAGATAGTAGCTTGCTGTTACTTCGGTTGCTGCGGGTCCCGGCGCCTCCATAGAAGAAAAATGATCTTCCGGTTGTAGTACCCTTGTAGGACTTGGAGGAAGTTGTCGGTGGTAACCCTGCAGTGATGTGAAACACATGGTGTTGTAACCAGGTATAGCTGATACTGTACTGCTAGGACCAGTGTAGATGTTTCCAGAGACTGGGATCTTGCTCCCCCCCCAAACTTGACGCAGTTGACTACCTTCCAGGGGAAACCATCTTCCAACGTAGATATCCTTGAGGAAGATGATGCGTTGCTTGTCTGTCGTGGTACCCACGTGCCGGTCATCTGTTGCACGAGCAATGGACCGCTTAAACTGTGAATTCCGCATCGATGAATGTGAACTTCTCTGTCCTTAGATCCGGATCCGGCATCTTCACTCTGAAAGGCGGGCGAAGATGTTCCGGGATGAGCATCGTAAGATTGCTTGTACTTGCCCTCAGGTGTTGATGGTCCGACTGTCGGTGCAGGTTCCCTACTCCGTGAGAAAGTCAAAGATCCATCTTATGCTTCTTATCTGGATCCTGGACTACCCTGGCTATGGCTGTCAGGAACCAGTGATGTAATTCTGTATTGAGTCAACATCATGTCTTCTACAGCACAAGCTTGCTTCTGATGGAGTACAACTGCTGGCGACTTTGTGACGTTCAACAGTCTGTCAAGATCTAGGTCCGGCTTCGGGGCCTTGAACGGTAAGTTGTCTCCGTGAAGGATGTAGCCTTATACGGACCAGGTTCCAGGAGCGCCCTCTGAGCCCTGCACTGTCGATCCATGCTGACACACAAGTCGTCTGATGCCGGAGATGGTGGACATATAGGCAAAGCTTCTTCCTTAGACGGCTTATTCAGTCCGTAGAGAGATGCTGCTGTAAGCCTCCTCCATTACGGGTGATATCCGAAAGCTGGTCGGTAAGCTGCTTGCCTTCGCCAACCGCTAGTTTGGGCATTTCAGGAACCAACTCGTGTAATGCCGCTATCCTGGCCCTGAAGGAAATCTCTTCCTCGGTATTCCGTTCTACCTCCGCCCGAAGGATGGGGGTTGAAACCTGAGATGAGGATGCCGCAGAAGTGGAACGTCGTGCATGGTCCTCATCATCCGAGCCAGACTCAGCACTGCTAGAAGAATGGGGTCGAGTAATCTCCCGGGCCTCCGTTGCAGGAACCTCTTCCGTGGTGATGGTTGCTGTCGGAGGTATTTCTGGAACGGACGTCTGCCCGCTCCGCTCCGCGGGACGGCTCCGATCCATGGCTGCATCTCCGGATTTTTTCTTATCCCGATGATCGGTCTTCTCTTGATGACCCGGGCTAGGGTGACGACGGCTATAAGCCCGATCTCCCGAATCCGTGCGCTGTAGCCGATGATGGGAAACCGGTGAACGACTCCTCTGCCGCCTGATGTAAGGTCGCTCTGGCGAGAAATCCCTGCAACGGCGCCTTCGAAGCTCTATATAAGATGAACGGGACCGTCGCCTCGTCCGGCACCTCTCCCAATCTTAATGTGGCACTAGGGATCGGCTTCGTCTACGAGATCTGTCTGCCGCAGTACCGGTATACGGTTCCGTGGAACGGGTATGACTTGAACTCGAAGCTGACCTAGGCCGTTCTTGCTGCTCCCGTTCCCCGTAAGTCCGTGTCCTGTAGGATGCGGAGTCCCGGCGATCTGTATAAGTCCGTTCTTCCTGGGTCCGTGACTTCTCAGATGTCCATGCTGTAACCCGCTCCGGGGTACGGCTCCGAGAACTGGTTCCAGGTTGAGGTTCCGTGGTACGGCTCTCTGTATAGGTCCGTCCAACGGCGTCTCTATGCTCTTTGTAGGCTTTAGGCTTCTGCAGCTCACGGCTTCTCTTTGTACGGTGATCCCGATCAGCTGTTTCCTTGTCGGGGTCCCGCTGTGATACCGGAGTCCGGTGACTTGGTCTTGATTTCCGGACTACCGTGGTCGATTCCTTCTGTGTCTCCGGGATACGGCTGTCCAAACTTGATCTTCCATCACCAGCGGAGGCTTGGAAGAACAGGAATCGATGTCAGATGAATCGGCCTGATCTGTACCTCTGCCAGGGCTATGACGTAGAGTCCTTCTCAGGTCAGCTGGTGCAGTCGCCGCAATTGAAGACTGGTCTAGCTGTACGTCGACCTCGCCTCTAGCAGGTGCTGTTTCCATAGGAACTGTGCCACTGGGCTGAATAACCGAGCTCGCCGAATTCGTGAAGTCCATGCCTTCATTCAACGAGAGATCGTCGAATAGGGCCTGATTAGCATAAGCTCTTTCTGTAGGTCCTTTCTTCGAGTCGAGGCCGGCAGCTCTCAGCAGAATGCTTCGCCTCTCTGTAGCATACCTGCGCCCGCAGTAAAAGAGGATGACTGTGCTTCCCGATGAAGCTTGCCGTGGAAGGTATCCATGGGGCAGAAGTCTGTACTTTGGCTCTAGTTGATCTCCAGACTTCTCCAATCCCGATGCTCCGTATATCCCGATGCTCCGGGATACGGTGATGGTTGATGTACGTGCGCTGCTCATCCATCTGTGCAACGTGCTTGTTGACGGGAAAAACGATGAACGGTTTCTTCCTCGTCTGGTGCAAAGTCGCTCCGGAGTATGGTCCCTGTAGTGACGATTCCGGTAGGCTGGACTGTGTGAAGCCATCCGATGAACGGACCTCTCCCAATGATGACGTTCGGGAATAGAATCTCGGCGCTGTAATGATGTACATCTTCGTCTACGAGATCCACTTCGCCGTATTACCGGAACAAGCCTCCGTTATACGGGTTAAAGTTGAGGTAGAAGCCGACTCACGGCATTCTAGTTGAGTCCGTTCTTCATAACTCCGTGCCCTCTTGGATGTAGAGTCCCGGGTATACGAAATCTGCTTGCCGTAATACCGGGACACGGCTCCGTTGTACGGGTAAAAGTTGAAGTAGAAGCTGACTGACAGTGCTCTAGTTGAGTCCCTTCTACATAGCTCAGAATCTTCTTGGATGTGGAGTCCCGGGTCTACGAGATCTGTTGCCGTAATATCAGGGTACAGCTCCGTTGTACGGCTCCGTAGCTCCGAGGTTCCGTGGTACGGCTCCATAGGCGGTTCCATGGTACGGGTCCAAGTTGAAAGTAGAAGCCGGCTCACGGCGTTCTAGCTGAGTCTGTTCTTTATAAGTCCGGGTCCTGTAGATGTGGAAAACCCGGTGATCTGTATAAGTCCGTTCCACTTGAGTCCGTGACTTGTCAGATGTATACACTCGGTGCGTTGGAAACATCCGTGCTGTAAACCGCTCCGTGGTATGGCTCTGGATATGCTTCCTTCCCGAGGTGCCGTGATACGGCTCTCTGTAAAGGGCCGTATATCGGAATCTGTAAACTTGTCCGTCTCACGGCGTCCCGTCTAGGGCTGTGACTTCTGTAACGGTGATCCCGGTAAACTGTATTCATGTCGGGGTCCCGCTGTGGTGATGAAGTCCGTGGTCTTGATCTCCGAACTACCGTAGTCGAGTCCGTCTGTGTCTCCGGGATACGGCGTTCCTTGAACGGGTCCCTGCTAGAAGACTGTTCTTCGTTGGCTTGTGGAGACTTGGATAAACGGGAACTGTTATCCGGGACTCGGCTTGATCCGTGTCTGTGATGGGCCGTCTAGTAGAATCCGTGATCTGTTCAACCGATGCAGTCGCAGCAATCCGTATCGCCGTGCTTGGACTTGACTGGTCTGCACTTTGTCTTTTAAAAAATCCCGTTGACTGTAAGACTGCGGCACTGGGCTGTATATATGGGCTTGCCGTTGTCGCTAAAGTTGAAACATCATTAGCGCTAAGTCGAAGATAAGGCCTGGTCAACTTTTGGTTTCTCAATAGGTCTTTTCTTCAACTGCCGGCTGCCCTGGATAGTTGACTACGTGTCGCCCAGCTAGAGTCATCCCAGTCTATACCTTCGGCACATGTAAATAGCCTATAGCATAATGTGCCCTGCATAAAAAGACAAAGAAGAAAATGTGAGTCTTTACGGAATAAACACTGACGATCAGATTCACATCTCATACAATTCTTGATACTGACTTACTTGACCAGAAAGAAACGATAAGTCGCTGGTAGGAAAAAAAACCTTCGTTACAGCCAAGTTGTAGAAGAAAACCTGCTTCTCCGCTGGACATCTGCCAGGTCAGTCACCAGAATTGAATACGTCGCCATAGGCTAGCTATGCCAGGTCACGTCGCCCCAGTCTGCACAATACACGGCATGTTACCTGGCTGTAACACACCTGTGCCCTGCACTAAAAACGAAGAAAATGCAAGTCTTTAACTGGTTAAACTGACGACCTGATTCGTTCTTTTATTAAATCCTTTAGCTGTGCGACTGTGTAGGTTCATATAGAACTCACGGGAGATAAAAAATAACCCTAGAGTGCGTCTAAAAACAATCCAAAGTTACTGTTTACAGGAGCTCTTCAAAAACAGGTCTAGCTAGCTAGACTGCAAAAGAAAAAGAGAATGGGACATGCGCGGAGAGCACGCCACCTAGCGGACGATCCAGGGGACCGTTAAGGGGAGATAATTTGTTTGCAGTGGATCTCCAAATGGAGGGAAAGTGGCATTAAGTAACAACGGGTGTCGTTTTAAGACATAAACCTTTGTTGATAATAAATTTGGGTACTGCAATAGAATAGAAATACATGTAATGTTTTCATAGGCATGCTCAATGGTTATTTTACGTATGGTTAGTGTGAGAAAGTTTATAAATTTTAGGGTGCAGGCTTCGTCCTTATATATACTTATCGCCTACATATTTCAAAGATCATACTCCAAGCTTTCGAACAAGATATAATATGATAAAAATATTTATCTAGAAAGTCTTTATTTTGTATGCCAATGACAGGCAATCATATATATATATATTTCTATCAGTACAATTTTACCGGTTTGACTTAATTTGACTTATATACCAGCTGCTACAATGTATGGTTTCATACGAATTCCAAGAGGTGGAATAATGGAGGGTTTCTCTTAAATACAAATCTATGTATTGAGGATTGAAAACACAGTTATTTGAGCGATTAGATCGCAATTTTGTGATATACTGCAGTGCTAGTTTAATTCTTCGAAGTTCTAAAGGAGATTCATCTGCTTCGACATGAGTTCTCTATCATTCTATAAATGATGTTCTGAACGCTCCGAGGCAAAGTCTTACTCCTTGATGGAGAATAGGATCTAGCTTTGCAAATTTGACTTGCTTGCACCGTTGTAAACAATAAAGCCATAATCAAGCTTAGAATGAATCAATCTAGGTAAACCAAGATGGTAAATCAGGGGAATACCATCTAGACGTAACGCTATGAAAACTTTGTGTGAAATGTTTGCCGATATTCTGCGAGATCCCATAATAAGCCAATCACAACCATTTCTGACTTTTCTCTTTGACAATGATTGACATTTAATTCACGAAGATTAACTCATTCAGTACTGAGCTTCATTTCTGGCCTCAGTTCCAGTAGCTCCACAGCTTAGTCTCAATGCGTGCAGTGCACGAACATCCATTACAGAAACTGTCGACCAAAAGTTCATTTCAAAAATATTTTGTTTATGAAAGTGAATAAAATTTGAAACTTTATATCTCCATGAAATACACAAACATCAGAAATTGTGTTTGTGTTTATATTTTTATAATTATACATGAAATTATGCATGCAAATTTCATGAAAACATGTTTTTATCTGTTTGAAAAAATGCTTCAACAAAAAAAACATCGAAATTGTCATGGTCTGGTTTCAGATGTACGTAATCTCTGGCTGGTAAAATTTATAGCTGATTGTAGACACACATTCCCTGGATAAAGATGATAATTTCCATAATTTATTTCATCCACATATTACTTATAAATTAAAGTTTTGATCTGGTAGAAATTTTCGTTGATAGTGATCATATTACGTGCAAAATAATGAAGTAGAAGTTTTTTTTTCTCGTCTGATTCAATCGCGTCCATGCTCCGTTTCCCTGAACCGATTTCAATGAATGACGTACCATAGTAAAGCCCATTCATTCAGCTTTCTTCTCGTAGTAAAATCACTATCGGATGGACAGTGAAACGAAAGATTTGATTGGATTGAAAAAGGATGTTTAGAAATGGTCTTTCTGATAAGCCCGCTGCTTTGGGCAAGTGGATTGGATAAGAGCGTTCATGTGACGTACGGCCCCGTAGGCGAGCCAATCGGGTTGCGTCTTTCTTCGCGGGTTTCGTTGGAAGAAATCAAAACAGAAAAGATGGAGCGAAATTATGACAAGTTGGTGTCGGACATTTGGGAAATAAAGTTACCAAACGTATACGATCGTAGGAATTCTCAACAATGGATATATACCTGTACCTTGACAGAAAATTTGACAGAAAATATCTCGTGAATTCGTCAGATTTCTCAAGGAATCGGATGCCACTTCAAGGTATTTGAACATTTGCAAATGTCGGCCAAAACTGCGCGATTTTCTCACAGATCTCTTCTCGGAATATAGTTTTATTTCGTTATATTTTTCATTCAATACGAAAATGCTTTATATATATAATCGGATAGATAGCGATCTTATGTTTCGATATATGTATGGTTTACGTGATATTTCTTCCTGAATAGACCAGGAAAACAAGAATTCCAACAGCCGTGTATACGGCCGACTTCATTTTGGAAATTTTCGTGATTTTATTTTTTATCTGCGTTTTCAAACAACGATCTTGAAATAATTTTCTGTTAGTCAAATCCAAATTTCGGAAATTGTTACGAGAGAAAATAAGCTTCGTAAACATATAGGCCTTTAATTACATTTGACAATGCTTAGATATGAAAATTCTATTTTCCCACGACAGTTATGTTTTGCGCCATATGGCGTCTATGGGGTTGAGGAGGCCCAGATCTGTGACGCCAAATGGCGCTTACGGTACCGAATGAGTTAAATATGCTGATGGAAAGTGAAAATTTGTCACCCGTGCAACATTTATGTGAAAATGACCATTCGTGATCGTCATATCGGAATGCATATTTGTAATCACTTTCCCCGTCCAGATCCGTTATTTGAAAATCCGACAATTTTGATTGGTCAATGGCATCCATTTTAATTTACGGAGCAAAATTTTAAATAGAAATCTGAGAGCCCCTGATCCATTGATCACGTGTGCCAAGTTTCGAGTCAATCGGCCAAGCGCTTCCAGAGAAGAAAATCTTGGAAGGTTCAGGCCAAATCCAAGATGGCCGCCAAAGCATCTGACCAATCAGCTTTTTTTGGGGTATTCAATAGATCCAATGGTCTCAACCACCACGAAGCCACTATATTCAGCGTCAGCGTGTCCCATAACATACATATAGTCACTTCCGCTATCAAAATCCGTTACATGAAAATCCGATAATTTACAAATTTGGGTGAATTACGATGGAGAATAGCGGGAAAACTATTGAAGCTAGGTGGAAACGGTTGACATATTTCCGAAAGAGCTGCTCCTGGACAATATAATGCAACAAATTGCAAGTCTGTACCTCTCACAGTTCCAGAGTTATAGCCTGTACAAGATGTGTTCAATTTTTGACACAATCCAAGATGGCGGCCAAACCGCGTGACCTAGGAGCAAAATTTGTGCATATTCGTGATCGTCATATCGCAGTGCATATATCTAGTCACTTTCCCCGTCCATATCCGTTATTTGAAAATCCGACAATTTTGATTGGTCAATGGTGGCCATCTTAATTTATGGAGCAAATTTTTGAATAGAAATCTGAGAGCCCCTGATCCATTGATCATGTGTGCCAAGTTTCGAGTCAATCGGTCCAGTGGTTCCAGAGGAGAAGATCTTGAAATATTTAGGGTAAATCCAAGATGGCCGCCAAACCATTTGACCAATCAGCTTCTTCTTTTCATATGCATTAAATCTCACGTTCCTAACACCTGCGCGAAGTTTCGACTTCATCGGTTAAACGGCGGCCAGGATACTAATGACACAAAATTCTGGCGGAATCATAATAATAATACCAATCATAAGAGGTTTGCACGCAACTGGCTTGCAACCCTAATTAGTTATTATTTTATCTGTAGATTGTATACCAGAGACCAGCTGGAATCATTTTACGAAGTTCTGATGATTTTACGGAAGTTCTGATGACATGGTAAGACATGAGTAGATCTGTACAATATGTCAGTCAACTCCATTAAAAGACTGTTCTGTTTGTCAAGTAAATAAATTTCAGGATTAATAGTCTCAGAATTGACTACTGTATAATGGGTCTGTTTGTTCAATGGTTCCACCTCATTACTTATAGAACAAGCCCTGTCAATAGGACCCCTCCCCCTACAGCTGCTGGGCAGCATTTAGGTCCATAGGGGCTGGAATGACTTGGGACTGGTACAATACACACATGCTACATGTATATACTCTCTGTACCCCATACATTCAGCTGTGTCATCCTTGACCTCAAGAGTCAACTACTAAATAACTTCTATCAAAAGTTATTTGTAGAATATCTTTTAAATGATGTTACCACCTCTTCATTGTGATTGGGGAGAGAGAGAATTAAAGTTTAACGTCGCATTCAGCAATATTTCAGCTTTTTAGCGACGACCATTGTGATTGGTTATTATTTTTACCATATTCCAAGTGTGGAGACTGACTGGATGAAGGCAGTCATCGTCAGGTGGGCGGACCAGAGGGAAAGATTACTGATCGAATCTTCATTAACATGTATAGAAATATATTCCCCCAAACACAGGCCTTGTATTTCGTCAAAATTCAGGGGGAATTCAATGCTATCATTTCTATACAGATTGTTACTATTTTACCGGAATCTGTTGAATTCCCGCAAATTATTTTACAGGAGTGCTGACGGGAATTGGATTCCTGGATTCCCGTGAAAAAACAAGCCCTGAAACAGGGTAATATGCTTTTCAACTTCAAGAATTTTCATTTAAAAAATGTGTTGGTCTGATGCGGACATCTGGACCAGTAGCTACATGTAGGAAAATCAGCAGGATAGTCTAGTAGTCATGGCTTGTCCTAACCTCCTGGTCTAAGTCTAAAATTCTTAAACCTACAGGAGGGAGAAGCATACTAACACATGTACTGCAGTCACATGCCTTGTTATCTGCATGCAGCCCATAATTTGTCAACAGACCATCTATCCTGCCATCCCCAGTGACCCTCCAAAGTATGTTAGGAGGAGGATCGGGTTTCACAACAAGCCCTTTCCCTGTTTACAGCCTGGTGCAGTAGCTGACCCTTGGGGAACATGTCACTGGTGCTACATCTACATGCACCAACATCTGGTAAATCTTAACCAGGATTTATACAGGGATCTACTATCTGTCTGTCTCTCCCACTACTATCATGTGCAAGAGTAACATGAACACACAAAAGACTTTGTATGCATTTTGCATTTCCACTCTACCAAATCCTCCAGCTTTCAAATCCATTCATATTAATTTTTATACATATCTATATGTATCATCTATAAGTATCTACTATTTTCAAGAAAATAATAAAATAATTCCAGAATAAAATTGTTGTCAGCAATGAGCCAGCATACATGTTCATAACAGTGTTCCCAGTGATGAAGGGGCCAAATATCCAGGAGCCTTCATGGGGTTTTCCAGGACAAATATTGTTTTCCAGGACTCAAATGAAACTAATGATACTAAGTACTGCACATGTGCAGACTGTTTGTAATCTAGTTTTGTGCGAGAGATAAGAGAGAGATCACTGTCTCCACTATCACTCTCCAGTGCATTGGTAGTTTTGAGGAGAGTGATCAAAAGCCCTCCTGGAGAATGATTTAGGAGAGTGAAGAAGTGAGAGTGAACACTCTCCTTAGAACTGAGGAACTGCATGTACTAGCAACTTTATACTCAGTCTGATGTTTGCAATAATTGTTGGACTGATGCCCTGGACAACCCTTGTTCATATGTTGCTAGACTGACTCCTCTGATATTGTGATTTAAAACAATTTTTCAATGAAAGAGATGCCGACAAATCGATATACTGTTGCGATTTCCCCAAAAGCTGTCCGAGCACGTTTATTCTACTAGTGATATATCGATTTTTCAGAAGTTCCAAGGAATTGGACAGGTTTCCCAAGACTTTGCAGACTGTTTTTCCATTTTTCCAGTAGTGTGTACAACTTTGCATGATCATGGTCATTTGACAGGCCAGAATACATACAGGAATAGAAAATCTGAAAACGGCAGCAGCCCACCCACATCATGTAAACACTGTGGGGACTGTGCTGTTCAATATCAAGTAACAGTTTTCAAGAGTTAAGAGCACCCTAATGAAATCATTACAATGTAGCTATTGACTTAAAAGATTTATCCCATCTGATTAGAAAGTTTTGATTACTTAACATGAAAGAGCAAGTCAGATGAATCCCGAATTCTATCATACAGAGTTGGTGCATGCTGCACATGTAAGCTTAAACCGCCATGAATAAATATCACAAAGTATGCGCAAATGTACTAGCTTTTTGGAGCAATAAATCTTGAGGCATTTCCTTATTAATAAATGCTGACAGCATTCACCAAACAGGCATTCACCAAACAGGCAGCATATGCAGAAAAGAAAAAATAGAAAATGACAAAAATGAGAAATTGATCTGTTAATTACTTTCAGGGATGGACCAGGGTGGAGAAACTGATGCTATATTGTACATGTAAGATATACAAATTGTGACCACATGGCCAAAAGTCATCCATCAAAGATGGGGTTAGAGTATGGCTAAGCACACACAGATATTAGTACCAGCTACATACATGTACCAGTCCAGCTGACAGGATATGGTACTTGGAATTAGCAGCACTAATGGTCAAGGGGTTTCCAAAGTCAAATCCCACATTTGTATCATTATCTTAGCTTTGAGAGATAATCACAAGCATCTTCTTGGACATAAACCTCTACAGTCCAACATGTGACATTTATGAAGCATTGCTGTAATCTGATTTAACGCATTCCACTTCAGCGGTATTTCATGTTCAGGTTGAGGGTCAGTTTTTCATACTACAATCTGCTAGAGTAGGCTGAAGTTTTTTTGAAAACATGTGACGACTGGACAGAGAGAGGGAGAGAGAAAAAAAGAAAAAAACCCCATTTCTGTACATGTACACGATACTTTGGGACAAAGTCATTAGGTACAACATTTTGGCATCAAGTCATTGGTCCGACATTTCAGCATGTGACATTTCTATGACATTTTGGCATGAAGTTCTACATGTAGGTAGGACATTTCAGCAACTTTATTTTCACAGGCCAAATTACAAAGATTTTCATAAGTATTTTTCTTAGATAGACAGACTGTAGGGCTAAATGTACCAAGTTGTGTAGACTATATGCAGACACTGATGGACATGCAACTATATTACATACATTTGCAACATTATCTGACTGTACTAGCTGTCCAAAATGTATGTTGTCTATTGATGACACCCATGCAGCTGTAGGTATGTAATATTTAGACATATCTTGGAGTCTACAGGTTAAGATCTTATACATACACCAGTGTACAGCTCTGTATAGTGTATCAGCATACAACATGAACATTCCTACTGGTCGAGTATACTGGGTGGTATGAAGGTAAATGCATCAAAAAATGTACCATACCCAGAGTCCATCCCAGCTGACAACTGTTTGAGGCATCAGTAAAGGTTATTGCATTCCCTAACAACCACCTTTACAGACAGGCATTCAGCCACCAACAGTCCAGTGCAGCCTGCTAAAAATAATCCTGTTTGTGAAGAAAAAAACACTCATTTTTCATAGACAAAAAAAAAACATGCCCGAGCTTGCAAAGCTTTTTAACAAAACTCCAGGATATTTTGCACACTGATGATGGTTATGGTACTAATTACTCAGCGCTGGCATATGTCATAGCATATTTTGACCAACCAGCACCCGGGTGGGTGATGTTCTGCTCCAGTGAGTCGTGACTGTTAACATGAATTTAGATAGACCAGACTGACAATTTTTGCTGTAAAAATCAAACAATGCTTTAATATTTGAAGTCTAATATTTTACTATGTGAACTTTGCAAAATGTCTAAAGGCTGCAATTCATAATTTTATTGCTTGTATACATGTATCAAAAGATATCAGCAAATTACCCTAATCAGTCACATTCACCCATGCCGGGTTAAAGATCAACAGCAGATTTTGGATCCTCTTATTCCCGACAATGTCCGTATCGACAGTAACACCTTGTGTATTGTATGAATAGTACATGTAGTACCAAACGTTCGAATGCCAAAATTCACCATTCAATTCGGCTCCATTGAAGAAGGTGAAATTTTTTCTTCTGCATCACTGATCAGATGGACACATATGTGTGGTGTGACTGACCATTGAATATAATTAATTGAATAATTACCGAACCTCGTTAATAGTGACTTTATGGAATTTTGTCCAATTCCTGTTAGTATTAAATTTTATCAGCCCCCTGATTTCATGATGGAAAATTTGACTTACTTGGGAATGAATATGATTTACCATACTATTTACCATATTATTATTTGCAATTAAGTTCTAATTGCACAATTCAGTTAAAAACTAACAGAACTAGAGGTTCCGCTTTGACCCTTGAGTTGCCGCTCCGGCATGAAGCCTATGCTGGTTGTTTTTTTAAGCAAAAACATACGTCTCCCCCAACCTCCCACCTTGCCTTGAGTGGGCACATAATTTAAGGGAAAGTGCTATAAAATGAAAGTAGCAATAAGTATCCTAAACAAAGCTGCGCATCTAAAAATATTAATTACAAAGAGGCGATTTTTATTGTTGAAGTAACCCAGTGAGGAGTCGGGATTTATATAGCAATGAGTGGATTGTTGACATCTACAGCGTCCAACCAATGTGAAATACATGTAATTGTGAAGCATCAACTATTTCGAAACTGATCACATTATAGGAAAGATACATACAAGAGCCACACCTATAGTATACATGCTGTACCGTATAGAAGTTTCATGCATCTGTCTTCAGTAGTTTCCAAGATATGGAGTGAACAAAAATTGGACAGACAGATAAGCACATTTTGCATGGACCCACGCAAGCACTACATGTAGCTCACACCCAAACCTAATTAGATCCTAAGGCCATTTCAATGAAGCTTCCATCCAAGTTTGGTGAAATTCCGTCGAGTAGTTCTCCAGATATCTTGCAGACAAGGTATGTATAGACATGAACAATTAGATGGACGGACGGACGATGGACATGGATAAATGCACACACACACCCAAACCTAATCAAATGAGGGGGCTATCCCAATGAACCTTCCATCCAAGTTTGGTGAAATTCTGTCCAGTAGTTCTTCAGATATCTTGTAGAAAGGGCCTGTATATACATATACATGTACAAGTACATGGACAGACGGACGGACACCGAACATGGACGAACGCACACACAAACCAAAACCTAATCAGATGAGAGGGCTATCCCAATAAAGCTTCCATCCAAGTTTGGTTAGCTTCCGTCACGTAGTTCTCCAGATATCTTGCAGACAAGGCCTGTATATACATGTACAAGTAGATGAACGGACGGACGGACACCCGACATGGATGAATGCATGCACACATACACCAAAACCTGATCAAATGAGGGGGCTATCCCAATGAAGCTTCCATCCAAGTTTGGTGAAATTCCATCCAGTAGTTCTCAAGATATCTTGCAGACAAGGCCTGTATATACATGTACAAGTAGATGGACGGACGGACGGACACCGGACACGGATGAACGCATGCACACACTCCAAAACCTAATCAAATAAGGGGGCTATCCCAATGAAGCTTCCATCCAAGTTTGGTGAAATTCTATCCAGTAGTTCTTAAGATATCTTGCAGACAAGGCCTGTATATACATGTACAAGTGGATGGACGGACGGACGGACACCGGACATGGTTGAATGCACGCACACACACCAAAACCTAATCAAATGAGGGGGCTATCCCAATGAAGCTTCCATCCAAGTTTGGTGAAATTCCATCCAGTAGTTCTCAAGATATCTTGCAGACAAGTCAAGGGGACGGACAGACATCCATCCAGACATCCATCCATCCATCCAGACAGACAGCACAAACACTAGATGTCTCCCCCCAACATAGTTGGGGGAGACATAATTAATACATGTACATGTACATATAATCAACAAAATAATGCTAACAGCTTATTTATTTAAGTCCTATCTTTATTTAGAAATCTTTGCAAATTTACTTTCGGGTCCAACTAGTTTGTTCCTGCTGTCCTTACTGCACATCTATTCGAATGAATCATCAGCTTAAATCTTCAGAAGAAAATCTCTACATTCAAAAAGTAAAATGAATGGAAAGAGTTGCATACAATGCTGCTACATGTATGTAAGTCTTTTTCATTGTTACCCATGGATGAAATGTGTTTTAACTCATTCGGTACCGTAAGCGCCATTCGGCGTCACAGATCTGGGCCTCCTCAACCCCATAGACGCCATATGGCGCAAAACATAACTGTCGTGGGAAAATAGAATTTTCATATCTAAGCATTGTCAAATGTAATTAAAGGCCTATATGTTTACGAAGCTTATTTTCTCACTTAACAATTTCCGAAATTTGGATTTGACTAACAGAAAAATTATTTCAAGATCGTTGTTTGAAAACGCAGATAAAAAATAAAATCACGAAAATTTCCAAATGAAGTCGGCCGTATACACTGCTGTTGGAATTCTTATTTTCCTGGTCTATTCAGGAAGAAATATCACGTAAACCATACATATATCGAATGATAAGATCGCTATCTATCCGATTATATATAAAGCATTTTAGTATTGAATGAAAAATATAACGAAATAAAACTATATTCCGAGAAGAGATCTGTGAGAAAATCGCGCAGTTTTGGCCGACATTTGCAAATGTTCAAATACCTTGAAGTGGCATCCGATTCCTTGAGAAATCTGACGAATTCACGAGATATTTTCTGTCAAATTTTCTGTCAAGGTACAGGTATATATCCATTGTTGAGAATTCCTACGATCGTATACGCTTGGTAAATTTATTTCCCAAATATTCTGCTATTGTCCGACACCAACTTGTCAGAATTTCGCTCCATCTTTTCTGTTTTGATTTCTCCAAACGAAACCCGCAGTGAATGACGCAACCCGATTGGCTCAACTTGTCACATGAACGCTCTTATCCAATCCACTTGCCCAAAGCAGCGGGCTTATCAGAAAGATCGTTTCTGAACATCCTTTTTCAATCCAATCAAATCTTTCGTTTCACTGGCCATCCGATGGTGATTGTACTACGAGAAAAAAGCTGAATGAATAGGCTTTACAGTGGTACGTCATTCATTGAAATCGGTTCAGGGAAACGGAGCATGGACGCGATTGAATCAGACGAGAAAAAAACCCTTCTACTTCATTATTTTGCACATAATATCATCACTATCAACAAATATTTCTACCAGATCAAAACTTTAATTTATAAGTAATATGTGGATGAAATAAATTATGGAAATTATCATCTTTATCCAGGGAATGTATACTATAATCAGCTATAAATTTTACCAGCCAGAGATTACGTACATCTGAAACCAGACCATGACAATTTCGATGTTATTTTTGTTGAAGCATTTTTTCAAACAGATAAAACATGTTTTCATGAAGTTTGCATGCATAATTTCATGTATAATTATAAAAATATAAACACAAACACAATTTCTGATGTTTGTGTATTTCATGGAGATATAAAGTTTCAAATTTTATTCACTTTCATAAACAAAATATTTTTGAAATGAACTTTTGGTAGACAGTTTCTGTGATGGATGTTCGTGCACTGCACGCATTGAGACTCAGCTGTGGAGCTACTGGTACTGAGGCCAGAAATGAAGCTCGGTACTGAATGAGTTAAAGAAGCATCATAGCAGGGGTGAGTGAGTGAGTATGTTTTAATGTCGCTTTCAACAATATTTCAGACATATTACAACATTTGGATTCTTTACCCAGTGGGGTCCCGTTTTCATTTTTACACCCGGAAACCCCACGGACGCCCCAAGCTGAGGTGCTCAATTCTTTTCATTACATGGGCTGTGCACAACACCGGACATCAATTCCCGGAAATCCCACAGGTCGGGCATCACAGCAATTCTCATTGTGAGAAAGCATGGAGTTTCAGGGCTCCATGAAGGAAATGAGTACAAACAGGCCAAAGGTATTCAAATACTTCTTAGAACTTCTGTCAAGAATCTGTTTTTCAATCTGTCTGCATATATACAACATACTGAACCCACAGTAAAACTATCATCAGAATACTGTCCATATGGCCCAATTGTTTTACAGAATGCATAAAATCCTGATCATGTTATTAACAAAAGTGTCTTCTCTGACACGAGGGAGTGTCATTTATCTTATCCATACGTTGCTCTTTTCGATTTCTAAGTAACGCTCTGTGGATACAGTGAAACTGACAATAAACATGAGCATCACGTCGGTATGTGTATATAATTGTGAAAGGTGTCTGGGAGAGGGCAAGAAGTCCTGACCCAACAGTTAGGTAACCCCATAGTTAACCTATGAGAACATATGGTCTCTAATGCACCCAGATACCCTCGTCATATAAACATGTTTTAGTGGTGTGCTGTCCAACCTCCTCATCCAATCAGGATGGCAGTTCATAGAGTACTACATGTACATGTAGCTTATACACTACAGCAACAACAGTTACTTATTTCAGGAATTTATTCACACCAAGAAGATCAACATAAAACTTGAAAACCTTAACTTTCTGAGAATTTGAACCCCAGAATCCTCCATAATGCACGTCTGTATACTCTGCACCTCCGTACCAGGCCCTACAGGCAGTTTATGGCTGTACAGTTATTACTGAAACTGTCAGTTTAAGATAACAGCAAAGGACCGGACAGCATTTTGGAGGGATGTGCTACCTTCGTGGGGTCTCGTTATATTTTTATGAAGGCCGAGTTCATACAGAGAAAAGCTGGAGGAAAAACTCCTTGACGTTCTTGGAGGGAAACTCTCAAGTAAAAATGACAGATATGAAAAATGTGAACTTGTAACAAAGAGAGGGAATGAAATGTACAACACATTAACTGGCGCCTAATCTGCTAAAAAAATGGGCCTATTCAGAGAGGTCAAGAGGTCACGAATACGCTTCGGAATGTTTCCGAATCAACCGGCTCCTAATAATCATGGCTTATTATCCATTCATGGCACAGATTTGATAGACGATCCACGACTAGGGATGATGAGCCCAAGCTGCAAGGCTTGATCTAGCTCAAGTTTGGGCACACAAACCAAATAATTTATTTTCTCGCAAGACTTGCGAAACCATCGGCCAAT
The DNA here is from genome assembly GCA_036873755.1 of Hanleya hanleyi. Taxonomy (NCBI): domain Eukaryota; kingdom Metazoa; phylum Mollusca; class Polyplacophora; order Lepidopleurida; family Hanleyidae; genus Hanleya; species Hanleya hanleyi. The sequence continues at coordinate 69,572 of JAVTVY010044263.1, read as the reverse complement.
TTTAGACCATTTCTCTCGACTTTCCACCCTTTTGCTTTATAATTCACACATTTCAAACGAAAAATAACTCTGGATTTATGGAGAGATATAATTCAAGGCAAGTAATCCAAATTATAAGGTGTCCCCAACTTCATTATTAAAAGCAAGGGTCTCCCCAACTCACACCCTGAATTCACAATTGCCTTATTGCCTGGATATTTGTAGATGAACACATTTATGTTCATTAAATTATGAAAACTAATAAATATACTTAATTTTCAAATCATTTTTTTTTTTTTGACATTGATGTCAAGGCAAACAATATCCAAATTACTAGTTTTAATTTTCTTCAACACCCTGACCTCTATGGGGAAGTTCGTCATGTAAGGATCTTCAAACCGGGAACACCGCGCGCAATACAGCTGGTCGTGTAGCTTTTCCAGGTTTAACAAGGTTCCCTACATGTGGTCATCTATTGTGTCTGCCTTACATGACGACTAGGCCCCTCTATGACACAGTAAAACGTGAGGGCTGTTCAACAAGGTTCATAACTGATTCATTAGTCGTCTCATGAACAGACTAAATTCTACATTTTCAAAAACCATTCACTTATATCATCCTAAGTGGACCAACCATCAAAACATAGATGCTATGTTTACATAAACATGCCCGGTTGTGGAAAGAGATTCTTGGCGCCAAAACCGGCTTTTTTATTTTCCCTCTGATAAATCAATGATACTGACTAATTTGTGTTTTTATCCTGTTCTACATGTACAAGGCAGCTTTACTTGAAGGAGTAAATGTTGCAAAACTACTGCATCAGGCTTGGAGTTGAATATATCTGTATGGCTATAAAAACATGAGATTGATCTTATCAAAACCCCTCGGCTTTGCCCAAGTGATTGAGACCCATGTGTAGTGTGAATTGGGGAAGAGATAGTTCTATGTGGGATGATTAAGATATACCGGTAGTTGGTTACATTCAGGCATATAGGACAGAAATAGAAAAATTATATATCTGTAAAGGGGCATAACTTTGTAAAATATGGGTCGAGGGGTCCCACTTTCGACAGGCGTCTGACTTAGCACTCTGTAAAATAAGAATCGAGACAAATAAGCTGTACCGAACACGGATCTGCAGATATAACTTGTACATTCAGCTACAGATAACAAAATTGGAGATTATTACATCCGAAAGGGGCATAACTCCATTAGCCGAGGTGAGTTATCCTTTGTTGGCTTGTAGAATACAACAATATAAATAAGTTTCCAAAATATAGTAGCTATACCGAACACAGTTCTGCAGATATAGTTGGTTACATTCAGGCATATGGGACAGAAATAGAAATTAATATATCAGTAAAGGGGCATAACTCTGTAAAGTATGGGCAGAGGGGCGCCACTTTCGATAGTCGTCTGACTTAGCACTACTGTAAAATAAGAACCGAGATGAATAAGCTGTACCGAACACGGATCTGCAGGTATAACTTGTACATTCAACTACAGATAGCAAAATCGGAGATTATTACATCCGAAAGGGGCATAACTCCATAAGCCGAGGCGAGTAATCCTTTGTTGGCTTGTAGAATACAGGAATATAAATAAGTTTCCAAAATATAGTAGCTATATCGACCACAGTTCTGCAGATATAGTTGGTTACATTCAGGGATATAGGACAGAAATTAATATATCTGTAAAGGGGCATAACTCTGTAAAGTATGGGCCGAGGGGCGCCACTTTCGATTGGCGTCTGACTTAGCACTCTGTGAAATAAGAACCAAGACGAATAAGCTGTACCGAACACGGATCTGCAGATATAACTTGTACATTCAGCTACAACTAACAAAATCGAAGATTATTACATCCGAAAGGGGCATAACTCCATAAGCTGAGGCGAGTAATCCTTTGTTGGCTTGTAGAATACAACAATATAAACAAGTTTCCAAAATATAGTAGCTATACTGAACACAGTTCTGCAGATATAGTTGGTTACATTCAGGCATATAGGACAGAAATAGAAATTAAAAAAATCTGTAAAGGGGCAGAACTCTGTAAAATATGGGCCGAGGGAAGCCATTTTCGATAGGCGTCTGACTTAGCACTATATAAATAAGTGTTGAAAATTTGGTGGTTGTGTCTCAAGCGGTTTTGCCTAAAATGCGGTAACGGACGGACGGACGTACGGACAGACGTACATGGCGACGACAATACCCCGAGGCCAAAATGGCCGAGGGGTAAAAACTGCTATGTAGTAGTTTTATCAACTAGATTTAATATCACCCTTCGAGATTGTTGAAATTCAATGCTAAACTATTCTACCAGAGAATCTTGAGAGGATTGTCATCACCATGCTTGCATAATTCTCTCTTTCATATGAATAACTTTCCAAAGGGGAACAACTCATGAGAAGGGAAGTAGGGGTCGAGTGAGTGAATATGATTTAACATCGCTTTCAAATATTTCAGTCATATCACAATGTTTGGGTTCTATTCTTTTTCACACCTGGAAACCTCACGGGTAGGGTCTTATATTCCTTTTTACACCGGAACCCCAAGGGTGGGTTCCTATTCCTTTTCACACCTGTGCTAAAGACACCCCAGGACAACTCCAGGAGTCCCACAGGGGGAGCGAAGTAGTAACAGATAGAATTTGGACTATATTCAGACAGGGATCATTCTCAGATCGACTGTCTACCCATATGGGACACCAAATCAACTCTCAGTAAGTCAGGGCCATCTTTAAATGAATGACAAAGCGAGGACTCTGCATGTCACTCTCTCAGCCGCGACTATATACATGAAGTGTCTGAACTACTTCTTGTACATGCATTCAAAAACAGTGAATAGTGAAACGCCAGCCAGATTATACAGACACATGAAAATGATATGCAGCCTACCATAAACCACTTATTATAGAAACTCTTTTCATTATTTAAGGGAGTTTCACGAGACTAGAATGGACTGCATGCGATCAAAGCTATTCATTGTGAATAGAGCAGTCCAATAATAATGAAAAAAATTGTTTGATCTACTTTGTTACATCAAAGCTTGCCATAGGATCAGCCTATGTTTTTTGACTTAAGGTGTATAAAATGTGTTAACAAAAAAAAGCATACTTATTGTGATAAAACCTCAAAACGCCCATATCTGAATTAAGAGAGTCAGTACAGAAGAGTTACACGTACACATGTATGTACACGCAGCACAGCACTAATGCACTCCTGTATTAATTTTGGCCACTGGTTAGGAGTAACAGTTGTGGGGGAACTGTTATGGTTCAGTTGATAGCAATTTGAATACAGAGACACCCAGTCTGAAAGCTCACATTGCTGTACCGCCCCAAGTGGACTATTTAGAGTGGCATCATAATAAATGACCAGTACTGTACATAGAAAAAGAATGAGTATCTTGCACTCCTGTATTAATTTTGGCCACTGGTTAGGAGTAACAGTTGTGGGGGAACTGTTATGGTTCAGTTGATAGCAATTTGAATACAGAGACACCCAGTCTGAAAGCTCACATTGCTGTACCGCCCCAAGTGGACTATTTAGAGTGGCATCATAATAAATGACCAGTACTGTACATAGAAAAAGAATGAGTATCTTGCACTCCTGTATTAATTTTGGCCACTGGTTAGGAGTAACAGTTGTGGGGGAACTGTTATGGTTCAGTTGATAGCAATTTGAATACAGAGACACCCAGTCTGAAAGCTCACATTGCTGTACCGCCCCAAGTGGACTATTTAGAGTGGCATCATAATAAATGACCAGTACTGTACATAGAAAAAGAATGAGTATCTTGCACTCCTGTATTAATTTTGGCCACTGGTTAGGAGTAACAGTTGTGGGGGAACTGTTATGGTTCAGTTGATAGCAATTTGAATACAGAGACACCCAGTCTGAAAGCTCACATTGCTGTACCGCCCCAAGTGGACTATTTAGAGTGGCATCATAATAAATGACCAGTACTGTACATAGAAAAAGAATGAGTATCTTGCACTCCTGTATTAATTTTGGCCACTGGTTAGGAGTAACAGTTGTGGGGGAACTGTTATGGTTCAGTTGATAGCAATTTGAATACAGAGACACCCAGTCTGAAAGCTCACATTGCTGTACCGCCCCAAGTGGACTATTTAGAGTGGCATCATAATAAATGACCAGTACTGTACATAGAAAAAGAATGAGTATCTTGCACTCCTGTATTAATTTTGGCCACTGGTTAGGAGTAACAGTTGTGGGGGAACTGTTATGGTTCAGTTGATAGCAATTTGAATACAGAGACACCCAGTCTGAAAGCTCACATTGCTGTACCGCCCCAAGTGGACTATTTAGAGTGGCATCATAATAAATGACCAGTACTGTACATAGAAAAAGAATGAGCATCTTGTTCAGAGTTTTTCTAATTAACAAACATGTGTGTGTACACTGCTGCATATACATGTATATATCTATATACAAACTACAAATTGGGAGTGGAAACAGATCTCATAGAATCCCGCAAAAACAACTTCCTGACAATTTGAAAAATATACGCAAACCTGGAGAAAAACTTAACGAACACCCACATTGCAGTAGTTTCATTTCACGATGAGCTTAAAAGGCACTTAAGTTGTTTTTGATAAACATGAAGGTTTGTTTTGTTTTTCATTATCCTTTTTACTATAGTGATGTATTCTATAAAACTGTCTTTGTCAGATATAGTGAGAAAATACACCGAGTGAATATCAGCATTGTTTGGCACATTTCTACTAACTTATCCATTTTTTGTTACCTTGGCAGCAAGCTTACATTGGAGACCGGGAGGCAGCATAAACACCTGCAACCTTCACATAATATTCTTGTAAACAGTGTACTCCACTTGTCTATATTATATGGCCAGTGTTGAAGAGAATAAGCTATTTTGCCAGATTTCAGTTAATATATTTATAAGTTGTTTCCGTGATATTTCTGATGTTTTGGGAAGCCTTGGTTTAGTAATAGAAGTATGGTCAACAGTTTAGTCATGGGTGTTTTCTCAATGAATAGTTCAGTTTGCATAAAACAGTTACATCTTTGAACAGCGATGGTATTATCTCACTTGTGCGCTTCCTGGCTAGGTCCACCCCCACCCCCCAAAAAAGCTTTTATTTATCATGGTCTTTTGTATGGTGTGCCCCAGTCTTCAATGGATTACCAAAACTGCCAGATTCAAAAGTTGAGAGATGAGAACTACCAGACTCAATGATCAGAACTGCCAGATTCGAATGATCAGAACTGCCAGATTTGAATGATCAGAACTGCCAGACTCAATGATCAGAACTGCCAGATTTGAATGATCAGAACTGCCAGACTTGAATGATCAGAACTACCAGACTTGAATGATCAGAACTGCCAGACTTGAATGATCAGAACTACCAGACTTTAATGATCAGAACTACCAGACTTGAATGATCAGAACTGCCAGACTTGAATGATCAGAACTGCTAGATTTTAATGATCAGAACTACCACATTTGAATGATCAGAACTACCAGACTTGAATGATCAGAACTACCAGACTCGAATGATCAGAACTACCAGACTTGAATGATCAGAACTACCAGACTTGAATGATCAGAACTGCCAGATTTGAATGATCAGAACTGCCAGATTTGGATTATCTGAACTATCATTTTCGGATGAATGACATACATTTCAAAGGTATGAAGACAAGAAAGTAGCACAGCTATTTGTATTTGATACTTGAACATGTACAGATAATATAATCACACTACATGTAAGATTAACACCGCAAAACAATTTGTCTTTTGTTAAACATTAATGTTACATTTTGTTAGGGAAGCTACCGGACAAAGGAAGCGATGTGGCTATACATGTGAATTCAGAATATGATTGAACATGAAGGTAATAGAGCTATTTACAGTACTATGTAGGCTTGATGATAGATTCTGGGCGCAGACAATATTTTGACATTTTCTTTGTCATCCTCAATAAACCTTCTCCCTTAACGACTTAGAAGGGGACTGGGTTTGATTATAGAAAATCACAAAATTCATGTACACATTCATCTAGTTTGAAAGCTGGTGAGATAAAAGTCCAATGAACCTGACAGCCCTACTATACTACCGTGGGGTACCTCCCCCCAATCTCTGTGTATGGATTAGTATCTATATACCAGCTGACAGATGACCACAGTGCTGGTCTCATGGATGGTCAGACTTTATGGTAGCCCCCCAGATTGTCAGATAATGTTTATCATAAGGAGAAACAGCTGCTAGTTATAGCCTATGCCACAGTAGGACTTCAAAACTTGATAAAAAAGTATATCAGAGAGGGACAACATGACAGATACATTAAGGTGGCATTGTATCTATACAAGCTACTCTGTCCCTTCAATTTCTCTCAAATATTAGCAAAATCATAGATCACAGAGGCCACATCCAGGACACCAGTTATATTGAATTTAACATCCTACTCATCTTTGTCTATTTTTTAAGTTCCATCAAGATGCATGTACAATGTACTCTTCAAGCTAATTTCTCAAATTTTGGATCAGACAAGAACTCGGTAGTCAGAAATCCAAAATGGTGACAGCAACCATATTGAAATATGCTTCTGGAAGTCAATGGCAACTGAAAAGTTGGTTCAAATATTTCGAAGTCACTTCAGTAATTATTATATCATAGATCAGATAAGAACTCTGTGGGCAGAAATCAAAGATTACTGACAGCAGATCTGAAACATTTCAGCACAAAGTGGCTACTGACATTTCGGTAAATTTCTACATCTTGAAAACACCTAGGCTAGGTCCCGACCGGATCCAAGCTGTAATTTGACAAATGACAATCTCTGTCAAATACAAATTATTGGTATCTGGACATTTTCGGGATCTCGGCACAATTTTGCACAAGAATGGATTTGAGATAGTAGAGGCTTAGATCCAGTTAGAGAATTCGTTTTTGTCTCTTTTTATCAGATTGTCAAGAAATTAAACAGTTGGACAGTGTGTGACAGTTGTTTTTGCAAGAAGGAAAAAATACATGAATTTTTGAAACCCAGTGGCTTGTTTATGTTTTTAGACTCACTGGCGATGGGAGAGAGAAAAATATGACAAACTTGTAAAATGTCACAAAACCTATACATGTACATGTACATATCTGTCCAAAGAATGACAACCACATTGGAATGGATTACAGTGAAATAAATGCCACATATTTTATTATTTGTAAATAATTGCAGCCAAAGATTAGTACTCATTGTAAACGTATATAATGTTGACGAGATCTTATCATCACAAATATTCCTAAATACCAGATAGAACAGGAAGGAAAGTGTGTGTAACATTAATTGCTTTATCCCAATATTGACTGAGAACAGACAAACAAAAAAACTCACCGACGGAAGTGTTCTGTACCAGACACGCCATGGCGTCAAGTCGATTTGGAGGTGAGAACGGATCGAAGAATAGATCAGTAAAAATACAAAGCACTATTACACGTATAGATCTGTCTATGAGTTTATGTGTACCCACTAAAGGACTACACTGATTATCTTCAACTGGGGTCCCATACTGGAGGCCACGTGTAAGAATCGGACCTCAGAAATACAGACAACGCTCCACGTCCATTCCGCGGTCCTCATGCAGACAGACGACGCTGTGACCTCCGTGCCATTGTCTGCGAGTGGGGACAAGGGTGCTCCAAAAGGGATGATGATGAGGCTGCACTGTCTGATTTCCGATTCCCTTCAGCCTGACAACAGCAGCCAGCCAGTTAGTCTGCCCCAGTGTTGCAGTGAGCCTAACAGCTGAGAAAGACTGCCTACAGTACTGTACAGTGATAGATGTAACCCTTCAGTTAGACAGGAGCAGACAGATAGAGGGAAGAGATCTTCACTGCTGGGCTACAGGCTAGGGAATGTGGACTGTTTAACTCTATCCCAACCACCATCTACTGCCTAACTCACATACTGCTGGTCTGCTGGCTTGCCCCATGTGTTCTTCATTAACCAGCTTCTGCGTGGCTAAAAATAGAAACCCGGCACGCGCCAGCTCCCCCTCTCTCCCTTTCTTTATGAGTTCTGACATGTGACTGTCTTGTTTGTATGGAAGAAATACACTGAGAAAGTTCAGGACTTTTTTTTGCATAAATCGTAGGCTGCAGTGTGCAGATCTAACAACTTGACTTAGAGCCACATTACCACCAGCTTCCATTTTATTAGATTACCACACACAGGAATATCTCTACATCAAGATTATTAAAAGCATCCACCTAGGATGCATAATTATGCAATTATCTCCTAGAAACTTAAACCATGTCAAGCTACAAGAAAACTGTTAAAAAACTCTGGTACTTAATTCTTGGGGGAAAAAAGTACTTTCTTTCCAAAGTACCTGTGAACCAACTGGAATTCTCGAAAAGTTACTGTGTTTTGACTTTGTGAAGGTTATGAACTAGATAACGTAATGTTCAGTTGAAGGATAATCTGTACTTTAGACCACTATTTTCGTCGCAGCAGTAGACGGATCAAAAACTGGTACATTCAAAATAATTCCTTTCAAACATCTTCAGCTTATAGTCATTGCCAAATTTTAAGAAATAAAATACTTAAATACAGCAGCTGTAGGCGGAGTTCTTTTTACAACCAGATCGAAAACAGACCGAGGAATAAATTCAAACAATTATATCGTGCAAGATAGTATAAGTACACCATAGAAGCTGTTAGACGACCTGTCAATTTATAAGAAAATTAAATTTCTCACATTAGGTCATACTCGGAGCAATTCAAAAATTGTTGATATGGACACCAGGTATGGACACCCAAATTCTATAAACAACATGAAAGTCCCATTCTGTTTTAAATAATACCTTAAATTGCATCTCCCTGATCTTCAGAATGAAACTAGGTCCAAGATTAAATTGACAGAGTATTTGACTGAAATAACCGGACATTTGTATTCTGCATTACAATCAGATCTCCCATGAAGAAAGCCAGCCAGTCGAGTGTCCCTGAATGAATACCCGTATTGATACAGATCACTGATAATCATCACTTGAATATCATCACCTCATTTCCCATGGTAAGTGCATTCACACGTTACGTAGACAGTACTATACAGGTACTATCTTGCAGAATGAGCGGCAGTACACTGTCACAATTAAAAGAATCCCGAAGACAGTGATGAGTGATACTGAATGACCGGAAATATGAATCAAGTGTTGACAAACTTAATTCTTAGGTCCTGATAAAAGGTATCAAGTTATCACATGGAAAGTGTGACCACAGGAAAGCAGGAGTTGAAATGTTTAAAAGAAATTTACCTGTATCAGGTGATAGGTAAGAACAAATTCTATCTCCTCTCAACATTAGCCTGAACATGTGCTAATGATACAAAATAACAATGTTTCTTATGCATATTGTTGTGTTTTTACGGTCGTCTTTATCTTGAATGTAATTTACCTAGGAACTGTATTGTATGTTTTATTCCTGCCAAATGACATTCATTGGAAAAAGCAGCGCATGGAACTGACATGGTTTCTGGAAATTTTGGCACAAAGTAACAGGTACAACATTTTGGCACTCGACACTTTGTCAACTTTATTTCACAGGTCAAATTATGGTAAAAATAAAGATTTTCATAATTTTTTCCTAACATATAAGACAGACTGTATGACTACCAAGTTACTGAGATTCTTGTGGTTATTGTTAGGTTTCAAATTCAGTAGTTATGCAAAGGCAACAGAAGACAAATATATAAGCACTATTACAAAGTAACATTTTGATGGTAACAGACACAATAATATACAGTATTGTGATAAAGCATTAGTCAAATCTATCCAATGACCAACCTGGTTTGATAACAATGATTACATATAACTAAATTTCACCTTTGCAGTATATTTTTACAGCATACTGTTAACAAAATTGTGCATATGTGCCAGTGTTATTATGTTCAATCTTTCACTAAAGATGAAAGAGAGTTTGTGTGGGTAGGTCTGGTGAAGGTGATAATGGGAGGTGACTTTATGACAGCTCTAATCAACAGCACAGGGTCAGGCACACTCCAACTGTATGTACTATGTACAGAGATGCTGGTCTAAGCTGATTACTTTTCAGGGATGTGGGGGCAGTTTAGCCCCTCTATGACCCCAGGAAGGTCCTGCTGACCAAAGCCTAATTGACCCCTGTAGAGGAAATGCTGTGTAATCATCATAATCAAGACTGCTGAAACTATAACCCCCCCATGTAACTGATGTTAAGCAGGAGCTATGCATGTGGGCATATGTTGCTCATATTCACCAGGAAGTCTACAAATACATATGTACATTTAAATACAAGAGGAAAAGTAGCACTATGGACTATGTCATGAATAATAAACTTTCAGGTTTCATTTAGTTGTTGTTGGTCAGTGACCTTGACCTTTCGACCTCGATCTTCATACCGAAAACATAGCTCCTCACCCAAGCATCAGCATTGTAATAAACATTCAATATTTCTAGATTTTTAGTTATCAGGGACATATACCTTTCAACCTCATTAAAGTTTCCTGTTCAATGCCATAAGCTTGACATACATGTATTCCTGAGAGTGTGCGAGTAGGATTAAAAATCATTTTGAACAATTTTTCAGTCATATCACGACGGTGCTCACCTACCGACTCAATTTTTCTGAAGTTGGTCACTGGAAACACAAATATTATTGTGGATGTCATAAATCGGAAAATAGCCCAATGGGCTCCAATACCCCTCATCTATCAGTTATTGTCTACGCTTGGCAATCATGCATTGCATAAGATGTATTTCAGAACTTTGACAACATCAAGTAGGTTAAAAAAAATGTGATCTAGTAAGGTTGACTTTAGTTCTCTCATTTTAGGAATACATACGGTAACTCCCCTAATAATTCGATCACCGGAAGTGCAGCAAAAATGGCTTATATCTGGAAATATTCTTCATGGCACCTGCTACAAAGTGTCCCATTCTGTCACTATATGACTTTTCTTCAATTTGAATGAAGGATGGGAATGTTACTTTTTCTCTGTGTTTGAATAACAGAGTTGAAAAGTGAACTTCCTGTGATTGAATTATTAGGGCAATTACCGTAAGAAGTTTAGCCAGGTCAGCTTTTGTCAAGGTCTTATTTGTTGGGGAAAATTTTGCACTGAGGTTCTGGTAGAGCAGGACCAAATTCTTAGCTCTAAATATACTCTTCTATATAGCTCATAATCAAATAATCAAGTAATTTGCTCTTGGAAATATAGAGTGAGTGAGTGAATATAATTTAACGTCGCTTTCACCAATATTTCAGTTATATCGTGACGAACCAACTAAGCACCACCCAGCGTTCCTACTACTTTAAAGAAGAAATCTTTGAAGCAGCATGGAACCAGACATCCTCCATCCACCCTTTAAAACACTGAGGACAGCACACAAGACAACATACTTCAGGTCCAGGCATATGTGGTATAAATTTGGACAATGTAGATATAATCCTTCATGAAATATTGTACTAAATAGAATCTGACCTGGATATAATAGGTCACGGTCAGTTACATTCAGTACACCTCTGGACCATTGCCAGATGTATACATAGTATTAATTTGGAAAGCCTAGCTATATTTCTTCATGTGATATCATAAATGAAAGCATCCAAGGCTGCTAAAAAACAGGGAAGGAATTGGTCCTGTTCAATATATTTCTGATCTGTCTCTCGTTGCATACGTGATGTGAATTTGTGAAGCTTAGCTCTAATTATTGAAGAGACTTCATCAATACTGTAAAGAAAGTCTAGGCAAATGAGAGTTGCATATGTGGTACCAGTGGACGATGGAAACAATTTTGTTGAGGCGTTCAACTGTTATCACAATTGTTTGACAACCCAATGGAATTACTTTTCCCCGATAAAGAACACAACACCGAAGACTAAAAATTGTATATTATCTGAACTAAACAAGATAACATTTTGGTAGTAACCCTACAATATTGCCGAGGTCGGTGTCCGCATCATAGTGAACATTGTTGCCCAGGAAGCAGATCGGCTTTCATTCATGGTTTATGTATTCATGCACACAGCAACCTGCAGTCAAAGCTCAATGACATTGTTATTGTAGACATGTACAAGAATGAAGTCACTGAATCTGATTCATATTCATAATTTATTTGTGTGGCAATTGACAACCAGAAAATAATATAAGTAGCCTATAGGTCTTCTTCAAGATTACACGTATGCCTACCGGTACATCGAATAATTATTTTAAAATCCATTCAGCAATTGCACACAGAAAAAATACCCTTACGTTACTAAAAATTTCAATCACAGACACAGAAAACCATTATTAACATCAAAAAATAAATTTACCTCCACTGCCTGGCCCAAACGGAAAATTATTTTGTCAACTTCAACAGGTCAGAGCAAAGCACTAAGTGGGGTATATATCCAATCTAATTAAAATTAAATCCTAACTGCTTCCCCATTTGGATATGTCGCTGTTATGATCTAACCGGCTTGCAGTAAGGCGCGTGTTCAGGGTTCGAATTTGGGGAAAATCTGTACCGGTCCGCCGGACTGGTAAGACAAAAATGTTACCAGTCCGCAAATATTTTCACCAGTCCGTTAATATTGAATAAAATGTTGATTTGAAATGGCCTGAATGTGTTGCTCACTGTGTTGATTTCTCCTACATACTGAACTAAATAATTGTGCATAGCCTTCCATTTCGCGAGCGTGTGTAAAGATGAGCACTGACGCCCGATAAAACCGGAGGTCGAGATGGAGAGGACCAGTTCGGTAAGTGACGGAGGTTACGGTAGGCCTAGTCTTTCTGTTTTGCTTTTGTCAAGGACAGTGTGTGCGTGTTCAATCAAGACAGTTTTCTGTCACGAAATGTTCACCATGGGATATTGGGATCTACTAGCATTTTTACTAAGATTATTGTAAGAGCAGTCTGCAAATATATTACTCACTCCTAATAAATATCTGGTGGCTGAAATGTTACCTGCCGGTGACTGACTGTACAACAATGGACAGGCATTTTTACGCGAACGTCCTGACCGGATTCTTGAAAATCTTCTCAAATGATCTTGCTGGATTTTGGTGTCCAATCCCCTTTAATCATATAGTCGTTCTTGAGATTGTATTAGCTGCTAGAAATAACACCCTTGACGCTGTTCGATCGAGAAGATTACCCGTTTCGTTTCACATAAAAGGTGTGGCCGGAACTGTTAGAACAAAAGCGGCGTCACTGATTAAATGTAAATTGTAATTTTGTGCCCTGGAGAGAAGGCCTGGTTGTGTCCGAGATTAAAGAAAATAATTAACCAAACGAAAATTCTGAACTTGAATGAATGGATCGGAATTCTGTTGTCTTTGCTGCAGTGACAAGTTCATTTTAGTAAGTTCATAAGCGACAAAGCGCGGGAAATGATCATGCCACGTGGTCGCTGTTGGAGAGTCTATCGGCTGACATCAGTGTGACTGACTTGTGTATTTTCAACGTTGTCGTTGAACTACCGATAGGGTTTTTAGTTGTTAATTTGAAAATTCGCTGTGGACAATGATTCTGAAATTGGCACAAAAGAGTAAGTTTATAAGCCTGTGTACTTGGAGTTGGTAAATTATAAGGCAGAGGATGAAAGACTTGAATCAGTTTTATAGATTGTAGATTCACATGTGTACGATCCCATAGCAGCAAAATATTCAACTTTACTCCAGTAATTTTCAAAGAGAGTCCATGTCGGATTCAATATTGAATCAATTTCTGAAGTTTTAAAACATGCAACTGAAACACTGTTAACGATCACAATTACTGAACTAGAGACGAATCTGCGTCAGTCGATATGGAAATATATACGAGTTCTATATCCGACTTCTGAAAAACATTCAATCAAGGATCAGAATTGGATTGTCTGGATTCAGTGTATGAGTCGATACCAAATTCTTTATATCCATTTTCTAATAGTAAAAACTTCAACTTTGCACTGTTCAGAATTGTTTCTAGAGTTAGTTAATATCGAAATATATAATTGCTTTGTATCAATTTTCAGATCAAGCCAAACAAAAAGCATGTGACAACTGTGACCGAGTGAACTACATATTCAATTAATCCAAATCGGAACTCGACTCGGCCTCTTCAGATGAAGACGACGATGACGAAACTGTCACGTTAGGTTCTACCGCCAAGGTCTTGGGCCGCCGTCTCCCGTACGGACGAATGTATGGCCTCTTGGATCTTATTCCGCCTTTTAGCCAGAGTGCAATAGCTTCTGTAGGATCGTATTCGCCAATTGCAGGAGTTTGCAAGACAACACGCATGATGTCACGAACTGCAGATTGCGAAAGTCGGCTCCTCCAGTCACTTTTAATGATCTTCATTTGGGAGAAGCCACGTTCGCATTCTGCACTGGATGCCGGGATAGACAAAGCCAAATCAACTAAGGCCAGTATGTTGGGACATTCTTCCCCATACATGACATTAAGGTATCGCCACGATGGCCGAGTGAGGAAGTTTTGACGTTGACCGAAAGTAGTTGAACTGAATATATTTCCGCGCAATGTTATCCATTCATCCTCGGCTTCTTCTGGGTGCACCCCGGCGTGCACAAGAATGGGTCGGAAGTGATCAATTAAGAGCGCGACATCATCATTGCGATAATCAGGAGTTTCATGTTCTGGCCAGGTTTTGATCTGAGCGAATGACAAGGATGTTATTACACCGGCGTCTGTATCTGCGAATCTATTGTTGAGAGAGGTTGCAAGCCCGTCGAGCAGTTTCACTCGATCATTCTCAAATCCGACTGCAGTCGCGTCTTGTCCGCGAAGACGACCTTGAATAGTAAGATTGTGACCTTTGAAGGTTGGATGGTCATCGTGTGTCAAATCATAGACCTTTCTCAGGTATGGGCCTGCCGTGGTTTTGAACGAGTCGAGTTTTGTTGAAGAAATATTCAATTCATGCTTGATATCACCAGCAGAAAACCAATCGCTACCCTGAAACTTGAGTGATAGCTTGCTTAAAACTAGAACTACATCAGTAAGAAAATGCCCATATAGCACGAAACGCGGGGTTGAGAGAAGTTCAAGAAATCCCTTTGCCTTGGCTTTGCTGTCTTCCTTTACATCTCCCGTGGCTTGAAGCTGCCGACAGTGCTCTACAATAGCAGGGTACGTCACCCATAAGTTTTCCAGAGCTTTGCGAGTGTGGGGCAGCCACCGAGTACCACCCACCCTAGAGGGCGCGTAAAACGGTATGCCCAAAGCTACACAGCTTCTTTTCAACATAGACCTATTCAGCGGACTGTAGTGATAAAATTTATATAGCTCCACTAGTAACGTTTCTACTTTGTCGTGATATGGTACTTTGGTTAACAGATCTTTATAACCCAACTCCAATCGGTGGTTGAAACAATGAACGCTCTGCAGTATGGGTTCCGTGGAGGAAAGAACTTCCATTTGCTTTTCCTTAAGTTTTGTGGAGACCCCGTTTTTGCAGCCCACCATGACACTAGCCCCATCACTTCCAAAACCTACTAACTTGGACAAAAGTTCATTCTGGTCAAGTTTCAGTTGCTCACACGATTGCTGCAGAATGGCGTTCGTAATTCCGATTGCGTCGGCTTTCTCTACCCCAGCCAAACCAAGTAGATCGGTTTTCACTTCACCCTTATTGGCATGTCTGATGTAAACAATTTCCACCTCTGTGATGGAACTATCCGTTAAACCATCGGAGAGCAATGAATAAAAGTGATTGCACTTTACTTTTGTTTCAATGTTTTGTCTTTCCGTCTCGGCAATATACCACCCAAAAGTGCGACATGCTTTATCGTTTTGATACGTTTCCCCTATGTCCACATCTTTGAGTTTGTCTAATTTACACAGCCACGTGAAATCTGTAAATGGTCGGCCTTTTTTGATGAGGGCATGAGAAGTTAGAAATAATCTCTTGAGACGACTGAAATGAGTTTCATTCATGGAATGCAACATTTTTTCGGCCGGGGTGGTACCTACGGGGGCGGACTTTGCTGCCACTACCTCAGAAGCGCTGATGTGTTTTCGCGTTTTGCTGTATTCCCTGATAGCTTCCAATCTGAAGTTGGAACAGCCAGTAACGAAACTACTTTTGGAGTCACTAGTTTGGGGATTGTCAATGCATGTTCGACAAAACATTTCATTGTCACCCTCTGTGTTCCTGACGCAATATACCCAAAGGTAGGTTTCTTTCCACTGGGGAAAGAATGAGCGTTTCCGTTTTGAAGCGTCGTATTCCCTATCTTTCTCAAGTTTGTCCCCCTCTGTCTTTCTTTTCTGAGTGGGTTTTTGAACCCCTTGCACGAATTTCCACATTTCAAATATCCTATGTGTACTGTAAACTAACTGATGATCGGAAAGTGTTAAAATGTTCAAATCAGGCGCCACACGAAACTCAAATCTACGGTATAAATTTCCGCCACCATGTGCGAGAGATGACTTGAAAGGGAATTAACTCTAGGAGATTGCGACGGGGGAGGGGTTAATTGGGTTTAATTTCATACTCAAGAATATTTCAAGTAGTACGTATGCAAGAGGGGGGGGGGCGGGAATGTAATATTAGGCCGTATACACCTTGAGTACAGAGGGAGGGAGGGGGTCAAAGACAGCGTATGCTGTTTCCGAGTCAGTCAACAACAACGCAGAGGAAATCCCCAATGGAAATCCGCAAATACAGTTACGCCACCTATAAACTGGTTAGATTATCTCCCTTGACTTTAATGCACATACGGTGGGAGCAGTCCTCAATCGACGTTGTCTCCGCTACGGCTGGGTAATTGGCAGCCACGTGCGTATGAGTGAGTGCTCCCCGGCCGGTACAGGCTGTCTAAAGTGACAGACCCGCTGAATAAACGGCGATGTTTGTGAAGCTATTGTGTGTTCATGACACATGATCTTCCCTATGGACAGCTATTAAACTTAAATCATATGAAGTTTAAGAATTAAAATTTCAAAGTACACAGGCCAAATAACAGAAGAGATCTTACCATTTTGTTTTATAGTTTACGTAAACGATGGTCTCGATTTGCCGGGCATTTTCCGCGATATACGGCCTACCGACACTAACTTTTGATCACTTTCCTTGAAAATGTATCCTTAAATCAAAAATCTAAATCCATATTTTTCATCTTGACTATTACAGGATCATGAAAATATAAATATCATTTCTCTACCTTTAGCCGTTTCCATGTGATATTCACCGAGAAAAGTGTAACATGATTTGCTGGACCTACTCTTGAATAGGACGAATCGAATTACACGTTTTCTGTCAAACATTATAAGAAAACGGCTGAAGATATTTATATTTTCATGATCCTAAAATACTCGCGACAAAAAATATGTATTTAAATTTCTATTGTATGGATGCGTTTTCAAGGAAAGTGATCAAAACCTAGTGTCGGCATATCGCAAAAAATTCCCGGCGAATCGACACCACTTTTTCCGGTAAACTTTTCGTCGTAAATTACAACCTATATATATTTCTGCAACGGGTATCATCTATTCAGGCTTAATAGTAACTGAACAAAATTAAAATCAGATAGCTATTGGCAGGGTTAATTATCATATGTTGATTATATCTTTTCCGGCCTTTTCAAAACTTTTATATTCGCGGAATAGGCCGTCGTCAGACCGTTTTTGTTCTTAGCGCAGTTTCATTTCATATCTTTAAAATTAGGAGGACTTGGGCTGAAGCTAAAGATCCTACAGATAATCACGGCAGAATTGCGTTTGTACGGCACAACATTCCAACTAGTCTAGAATATATATTCTAACGCCGCAATTTGGTATGCATGACAAATTATTGCGACACATTTCTAAAGGGAGATAACTACTGAACTCGCTCTATCTGACGGGAAATACCTCCAGGCAGTCAGTGTAACATAAAACGATTCATTTCCGCAAAAAGTTACTGAGAGTTTTATTTCACCGTCAAGTTACATATATAATTCATTTTACAGTTTATTCTTCACAACTAGAGCTGAGATATTTAGAGAAATAGTTTTCACATAGTTTTCACAGGGAACTGAGAGCTCTTTTGTTACCAGTCCGACGGACTGGTTGATCAGTCACTCGTACAAGTCCGTTTGATTTTTTACCAGTCTCGGACTGACGGACAGGTGCCAAATTCGAACCCTGGTGTTGACCGATCCCGAGAGGTTTTCATAGTGCTTTGAAGGGAACGTAATGACAAGTGCTTTCTGGTTGGCTCAGCCGAAGCACACGCCAAGCTGTGGGGGAATCTTCTGATGTTGCCGCCCACCCGCCAGGTTGGCTCCATAATGCGGGGTAGAATTATGGACTCGTCCTTGACGTAACCTTGAGTTAACGCAGAGTCCATGAACCTATCCCCCCTGCCCGACTCAAGTAAAGTAGTTAAAATGCGGTCGTGATGTCATAAGACTATTAAATATTCATGAGCTGGGCGCTCCGAACACAAAATTTAATTGAAATCAGTAAGATCCTACATAGCGACATATACGATTGGGGAGCATTGATAGGATATTAATTTATTAAGATTGGGTATATATCCCACCTAAGATATTAAATCAAAGTTTGGATATTGAAATATATCCTAATTGGGATATTTTCACCGATTTTCATACTAAACGGCAATGTCGGATTTCGGCATCAAAACTACCAAAAACAAGATAGAATCTACTTCACAAAACTGACAATACGATTGTATAATTTTGCTGACCTTTTCTCGTCGACATTATTCTCTGTGCAATTGCAATTACATGCAATACTTTTTGATGTTGTTGTTGCAGCATACTTCCCATCAATAACCACTGTTGTATGTCTTTAAACGAACAGAAGAACTACTAGCACAATATGCCAGCTTGAAAATATGGAAGTATGAAAAAAATATTCAAATTGCGATATTTTATCCCAATTGGGATATATATCCCAGTTAGTCCTTTTCCCTGACCTGTTCAACGAGCTGCCATTACGGATATGGTAAGAATCAAGAACATTACTTTTGCTGGATGACAAATGATGCAGGACGATAAGATCAGTCAATTTGAAAATTGCAGTAAAAAGGATGTTTTCGCTTGATGAAATAAATCAAGTTTTCCTTGCAAGAAATGTTTTCAAACTTAGCACACAAAACGGCGGCTTTCAGTCATGCCATGTGCATGCTTTCAGTCATGCAGTAGCGCGGAAACTTGCAATATTCATTTATTTGATAATATTAACAAGTGTGCGCCGGGAAACAAGTAATGAATTCAGTGACGGGTATAAAACGTTTTACACACCTCGATCTGTCCGAATGTCACACTCGCACAGTGTCAAAATTCTCCAGTCGACTGATGGAACGAAAACGAAACTGCCTCCTCGTCTCTCCTTTTCAAACTCTCTCACCGGGACTGCACTATAATTTTGGCAGTGCGGTTCAGCCGATCTTAAAACATGACGTCTTTTCGTAAATTCGGTGTATTTCATTGGCTATCAGAACCGAAGATGAAGTGGGCATATTCCGTGACTACGACCTGTGCCATATTGACCAGTTTACAGACAAAACACAATCTTTCGAAGAAAATCTCTCAAGATATCAGCAGAAGTGTTGTCCAGGAAACGCATTCGACATATTCTTCAATATCTGCACCTAGAAACGGCTCGTCGTGAGATTAATTCAGAGAAATTATTCGAAACTAGGTCGAACTACTTCATAGCGCATTCAATAAACGGAGTGACGCGGAACTTTCAGTCATTCTCTCATTTTGCGCAGGGGTGCTGTAATGAAAACCATATCGCTTGGATAGATCGCACCTCTGAAATTACCCATAAGCCAGTTCACCTAGCATTGCAAGAAACAGGGAAACTTCCCTGTTTAAAAATAATATATGACCTTGAACTGGTATAGGCTTCTAGTCAATCACCACTTGCATATGTAATATGAATTTGGACACCCTAGCTTTAATCCTTCAAAAAAATATAGAAAATACTAGAATTTGACCTTGATAAAATAGGTCATGGTCAGTCATTTTCAATAGGCTTCTGACCCTTCACCGGATGCATGTGGTATGAATTTACAACGCCTGACTATGATCCTTCTATATCGTGTCCACAAGAAAGATGGACAGATGGACGGACAGACGACGCCGACAACAATACCCTTCAGGCAAAATTTGCCCAAGGGGTAAAATGTCAGGAGGAAGAGTAGGAGATTGCACACTCTATAGAGTTTCACCATCTATAGCCAACGTAGCCCAATAACCTTGACAGAAATACGGAGTACAAATTATGACAACTGACAAGAAGTAATTCCAAACCTTACATTATTAGGACATGTGAAAGACAGATTCAATGGAGAAAAAATACACACTGGTGCCAAAAATATTCTCAGAAAATTCTGCCAAATATTGTGGATAATTGGACTTTATGAGAGAGAAGAAAATGTTCCAGTGTGGAATTTGTTTCTCGTGGTAGTTTTTATGTACAACTGTACCATCTTACATCCTGCAGGTGTCGAGATAATGGACATGCAATCGACTCACAACCAACTGGTGTGTCACTTCTCAGCATGCAGTTAAAGAGGGCTGGAATTGAGTTTGAACATCAAAGAGGCTCAAACATAACAGGGAAGTGAAGTGATCTAATCCAATCACTGATAACATCATCTACACATTCTTTCTGACTTAGTGAACCACTGTTGGACAGAATAAATCAATTTTGTTCAATTAAAGGTCAACATAACAGACCTACATGTACATGTACATTTAGTTTCATTGTCCTTGCACACATTCTGCAAAGAGAATACTGAAAACAGTGGCCAGTTTCAAACTAATTTTCAAACGACTAATCAGTGACGGGCAATACCTCTTGTCATCTAACCAGTTCTTCAAACTAGTTAAGGTACATGATTACATTTATAGTTTATTCCAAGCAACAGGAAATGTGAACATGCAAGAGAACATGATCGACCACCGTTGACCATAGTGGTGGTCGCAGACAGATTCTAGACTTTCAATGGCCATAAAGTGTCTTGGCTTCTGATACTTACTGACGGCATCTTCTCACCCAGAAAAAGTTGCAATTGTCTAACATAAAATTTCATGTGGACGAGTTCACTCCGGAAACATGGGGCTGGGAATTAAAAAAAAATTCAACAGAATTCTGATGAAAATTCGACAGAATTCTGATGAGAATTCTCTCTCTCTCCATTTGGTGGCATCCGAAAAAAAAAAAAAATCTCTAGACGAGTGGCTTTGGAACAACAACGTCAACAATGCATCTGACAACCACCTCTCTATGAAAAATGACCATATTCAAGGTTATGAAATTAACAAGCTTGGGTGGTTGATTCTCCTAATTATAACTGGGAGACATATAGTCATAATTTGATTTGCTTGGATTTTCAAACAGAAATAGTTTTTTTGGGGGGGGGGGGCGTTCTCCAAGAAATATTGAAGGTATCATTTTTTTTTGTGTATTCATTTTGGGTGCCCTTACATTTTACATAACTAAATCTGATCATACAGTTGTAAGCTGTGTTGATAGCAGTAGGTTAACCTTTGTAGTGCTAAATAGACCGCTGACGCCCGATATCTTTGTCAGGCACGCCACACCCCATTCCAAATATCAGGTACCAAGTTATTGATGCCTGCCAAAGTGCCAGACACCAGTGAAAAAATTATTTCTAGGCTTGCATGCACTTGACAATATCTGTTTTGCACAGATTAAAACTGTCTGGCTGTTACACCATGCCCCTTTTAATTACCCCATGCCGTTTCATCGGCATGAAGTTCAATAGACGGTGAACTCTGACCCCAGGGTAATAACCAATCACAAAATTGGGAGAAATGCAGCAAGTGTGGTTATATTACATTGCACAGCTTAACTCGGGAGATTATGACTATATGTCAATGCAGGGGTTCCAACTTTTGCAGTGGCTAATATACCAGCGAAGGCCCGAAGCTTGTTATCAACTGTTTGCAGGGTAATATTCAAAACCACCATCCTTCAAAAATATCTTCAAGAAATAGTAGAATTTCAAGCTTCATGTTCATGACTGTGTGATATCCTAGTGTTTGCATGAATCTGTCAGATTCAAAACAGTTGTCTGCCCTTGTTTATTACAGACATGACAGCGGCGGTCTAAGAATATGTATTCCTTACGCGATATATGCGGCAACAACAAGTAACAACCTGCAACATTTCAAATCCATTATGACGGACAATTCTGTTAAAAAAACGACGAAAGATAATGCAGCAAATATAGAAGTAGAGACTTGTTAGAAATTCAGCCTATTTTGACAATGTTATAATTGGCAATGCTTTACCCAGAGTTTTCCTGGCAGAATTATATCCATCTGTGCGAGAGCTTTAACAGGGGGACAAACGGAGGATGTATTATCTCCATGATGAATGGAACGTCACTCAGTCAGGATAACATGGCTGATAGACAGAAAGCTCTTCTTTTATGATTTATATGTTGGTTTAGGCTTAGATTTCCCTACCTCCCTGATCCACCACTTTTCAAATTCTCTAAGACTGATCTCTCTCAGACTTGAGCAGAATACATCCAGGGTATGTTCTACTGAAGTATGGTAGCTTGTTTACACATGTCTGGTCAGTATTATTAATGTATCCTGCTATACAATGTCCAGGTGGGTGTCCAACATCATGGTTTGTTAGAATCAACCACTAATACCGTTTGCTCAAAATATTAACACTGGTTACTCTCACTCAGTAATCACATATATTTACTTCAGGATAATACATTCTTGTTGAATGTCTTACATGTATGTGTGTGGTAAATGATACCTAATCAGCAGTCAGTAATCCGCCCACACAATTCAGAAAACTCGCCTTGGCAAAAATAATGTCATATTAAAATAATTCATATTTAACACCATGTTGAATATTGCTGAGGTGAACTGATCATGTCATGGCATTTACCTCAGCAATTGCTGATTGCCGTGGTGAATTTAGAGCGCTGAGGAATCTAAGCAGGGTTCCCATCTTTCTTCAAAAATATTTTTCCAGGACTGTCAAGGAGGTAAATCAACCTTTTCCCAGGACTTCCAGCACCTTTCAAGCATTTTAATACATACCCCGAGGTTTCTTACATTCTCAACACTTGAATGCTCACGAACAGCAAACAATAACTTAACCAACAACATAATGAGGGATTTTGTTTTATCAAGGCTAAGATTCAAGAACTTTCCACGACCAACAATTTGGAATCTTCAAGGTCTGGAAATTGGTAACATAACATTTGAGGACTTTTCATGTTTTCAAGCAGTCATGGGAACCCATGTCAAAATGCAGGTGACCGCTCCATATGTACACCAAGAACCAATCTATAATGTGCACAGAGGTTTCAAAAAAATGAAAACCCAAGTCCCCCCGATGTTGAAATTACTGATTTGGCTTGGAAGTGTTAAGTCCACGGCATGGGAAGAAATTTGGAAAGAATCCATTCAGGTTTTCAAAATTTATTGTCTGGAATTGAAAGTTTAACTCGGGCTACCTATGCACGAACCGGTATAAAACAAAAATATATATATCTCATGCGAGATCTTGAGGCAAGGTATACCCACAACCAAATTTGGAAAGAGTCAGTTCAGTTTCTCAAAAGATACTGTTCAGAAAGGAAGTCGGAATGGACAGATGCACTTCAAAAATATAGTCGCCCTCAAGCCCTTCAGGTGTCAGGGGACAATCAGATTGAATGACCGTCTATTTACGGTTTTAGCGTGTACAATCTTTCTGATTTGGTTGTCCAGAAAAGGGGTGATATTTGAGTAGTGCTATGAATCCATGAGTGAGCGAGTGAGTAGGATTTAACATCATTTTCAACAATTTTTCAGTCATATCACGATGGTGCCTACATATGCTACATGTAGGACAAGAGAATGCTCACAGTTCCTATTATCACGGACAGTGATCAGCCCAGTCAGTAGAACACAGGGGTTGAAATATTCAAAGCAATTTACCTGTCACATGAGAAAGTTGACCAAAAAGTTTACCTGTCACCTTGAAGAATTACCTGATCATGTGATTGTTGACTGACAATGCTACATGTAAGCTACCAAAAAATTAAATGGCATATTGTTTCCACGAATTAGTTAGCAACAGTTTTGAATGAATTTATTTGTCAAATATATATTTTGAACACAAAAAAAAAGAAAAAAATATTGGCTACCTGTCACTGGAGACTTTAAAAAATCACCTGTCAAGGATGGGCAGACAGGTGTAAATTTATGGCCCTGGTACAGCATCTGGTCCCTATCCAGGTGTTGACCAGGCTCAATGTTGCTCAACTTTGGTGATTAGATGAGAACTATGAATTCATGAAACAGAGGTTCAACTATATAAATGCTATACTAAGATATAGTGTAATCCCAGACTGTTATTCGATCACCTTCTACATGACGAAAAATATATATTCCTACATGTATGTATTCAGCCATGGGAGCTAGTATCTGTGCTATACTAAGATAGTGTAATCCCAAAATAACTGTTATATGATCAATTTCTAAATGACAAAAAATATACCTTCCTATATATAAATACTGAATATTTGGCCTGCTTGACATGTTCATGTTACATGCCAATGAACCCGATAAAATATGGTACATGTAAATTCTAATGTCCAGAAACAGATTTCCTAGGATTGCCACATTGTTAATTGTTAGGGAGAAATTAATTACATATACATTTATCTAGCAGAGAGAGATATTGTCATCTACAGTTTACAGACGGTGTAATACCAGCTCATCTTTCCACAGGGACGTAACCACCTGTCCAGCTGTGTCATTGTCTACATGTATTGCGTAGGTGGATCAACGACTAGATATATATATACAACATTTCCATGGAAACCTGTTGAAACTCATCTGTTGGGAATACAGAGTTTTGGCGACAATTTCCATGGATTAGCTGTAGAGCAAGTTAAAATGTCACAGCCTATCATACTAACAGTTACAATGTGACACAATTCTCGGGTGGTATAATTTTGGCACAAAAACCATGTCAAGGAAAACGAAATAAAGCTCAAGGTAACAAACACGTAGGTCAGGCTAAGGTTACTGGTTCTCAAAGCAAATAGAGACAAACTGCTGTTACTGACGGCAGTAATGAAGGTAGATGGGCTGACAGGCGCAATATACCGGAGTAAACCGGGAGAGAAAAACATTTGCAATGAGCCCACCTCTGCAGTTCTTTATCACTCAACAGACAAGCCTTTGATGAGCCCCTCACAGTCACTCAAAATATACTAATCAACCAAAAACAAAACACTTGAGAAAAAACAGACTGGACAAGGAAAAAACAAGTGACAGAACCAGCCAGTTTCAAACTTGTGACCTTGACATGGTTTACTTTCAAGCATTCTCTTTCGTCAAATCACCTGGGTCATGTTGAAATTGTGTACTGCCATGACACTACGAATGTTAATGCAAGTCAACAGTACCCTCAACATAATAATAAGTTTGTTGTTATATGTCCGCTTTTAGAATATATGGGGTAATGGGATGGAGTGATGCTCAGTTTAGAAGGATGGGTCTGAAACACCGGAGTGAGGGACCACATCTGAGAGCTGTGACTGCATCATATGTATTGTGATCAGGGTTGAGCTCTCCAAAATACATCAAGCTATGGAAATACTGGGGAAATACATTTACATGTACTATGAACAGCTCCTGTGATGTACTCACATCAACAGTATGTCACAAGATGAAAATAACCAATAAAAAAATAACCGGAGTATACATGTACATGCAAGCTACATGTAGCAGCATTTCTCCACCTTAGCATTGGGTATGAACTGAAAGTACACATTGCTTTACTACACAAATTGCCGCAAGTTGCCACAACGGCTCATATGATGCAGCAGGCCGGCCATTTTGATGGGGCTGATCATCCCAGGCCTTGTGCAAGTCCATGCGAGTGCAAAATTGCGGGGCCTGCTTATCAGCCTAGTAAAGAGTGAGTGAATATGATTTAACGTCGCTTTCAACTATATTTCAGTCATATCACGACATTGGGTCCTATTCCTTTTCACACCCGGGAACTCCACGGGTGCCTCAGCCTTGTAAAGAGGAGGCTGTGCAGATAATGTAGATGAACACAGCCAAACTTTCCCCAGCCATTTCCAGCTGGTTAAGTTCACCAGCCAGTACCGTGCAGTCCACAACTGAACAGAACTGGCAGGAAAGGTGCCCTAACAGTACTGTGCATTTAAAAATGAACCAGTAACTGGCTGCTTATTGGCAGGTACTGTTCAGTTAATACCAGACCTTACTGCATGGTTACTGTGTGGTTGCCGACACGTTCTTACCTGCTGGTTACCTAACAGTTACCGACCAGTTAACACTATCTGGTAACCGTTCAGTTGCCAAGCGAATGGTACTCTCCAGTCACCCACCGGATGGTAACCAGGCGATGCTAAATGTGCGGTTACTACACAGCAAACCTGCTGGTAACAGGACCTTTCCTGCCAGTACTGTTTAGTTGTGAACCATACAGTACTGGCTGGTGAATATTTCAATTGACATCAACCCTGCCCTTATGAAATCAGCCCTGTTAATAGCCAATACCAGGCCTATAAAATCAGCATGGAATTTCTAGAATACAAGGTCTGAGACAGCAGTGTGCAAGAAAATGTAGCTGAAATTGTTGTAAAAAAATACTATGACCATTGAAGCAAGTTGAGCATGTACATGTAGCTAGCAGTTCCCTCCATTGGGCATGGCCTGGAAGCACCCGCATGTTGCTTTCAATGAAATTACCAAGAGTCTCTTAGCATAAAGGTCCATATGTGGCACCAATGTGTAAAGCGGGGGATTACAGCTAGATTTGTTGCCCCAATTCTTTAAGGGGGAGTGAGTGAGTATGTTTTAATGTCGCTGCCAACAATTTTTTCAGTCATATCACAACATTTCGGTCTCATGCCTTATCACACTCGGGAATCACATGGGTAGGGTACACCCGTGGGGTCCTATTCCTCTTCACACCTGGGAAACCCGCACCAATATTACAAGCTTTCTGAGGGCCTGAGGTCTACTCTTACCATGACCTGGAATGTGCACAACAACATACATGTACCAGGCCAATCTCTAGCCATTTTTTTTGTATACAGGATCAAAAAGTTAAACGATGTTCACATTTTGACCTTTGTGAGAATTGAAAATAAGTCAACGTCAGTCCGGATTGAACTTGAATGGTGCCTCAAATATAGGCAGAATTTTGCCACAGTTCTAGACTCCAGATAAATGTGCTCATTAGATATTATGTTGTCTGCTATTCACATTCTGACCCTGTGACCTCTGAAAACAGGTCAAGGTCAGTGTATGTGTGGAGTGAACAGCCTATTGACTTCTTTATATTTTGTCAAACCCCTCATATTGCAAGGCATCAGCATGCCAAATATGGAAAGAATCTGTTAAGTTTTTTTTATTGTCCAGGAGCTGGTCAAGTTGGTCTCCAGGTGGCACCACCTATGGACCGATGTTGACAAAATGTAATCCGACAAGTGACATCTTGTACAAAGTACATTGTATAAACATACCAAATTTGTACAGGAACTATTGAGTCTTTTTGAATTTGTTTTCTGGAAATGGAATTACAAGTTGGCGAATAGTGAAGAACAGGTCAATGTCAGTCCAGAGGTAACTTGACCTAGACACCTTATATGACAACATCGTGCCAAATCATCAAGACTAATTTGATCCTTAGATAATATTCACTTGTAAGCAAATACTGTATGACTATACTGTTCACTTTTTGACCTGTGATCTTTGTACATTGGTCATGGTCAGTATAGAGTGAACTTACTTGATTTGGGGGGGGGGGGGCTGTTATAAGGCAGCACTGTACCAAAGATAGAAACTCAAGATCGATTTGTTCCTTAAGTAGGTATTGTGAATATTCTTTAAGCAAATGACTGATATTCACAAATCAACCTGTGACATTTGATAATAGGTCAAGGCCAATACAGATTTAAATTGACCTAGAGGCCCTCATAAGGCAGCATACAGGGTTTTGTGTTTAGAATTAGTGTGCGAGCTAAAAATAGCTCACGTCAAAATATTTAGGAGAGCATATTTGAAAGTCAGGCGAGCGGTTGCAATATAATACAACATAAAATATGACAGTTTATGTGAGCTAAAAATCACTCTCATGACATGAATTTACGTGAGTGTTTGCGTGCAGGTGAGCTATCACTCGCGCTAAACACGAAGCCCTGAGGTGACCAAGAGCCTGACTAGATCAATTTGCTCCTTAGATATTGTGTTTAAAAGGAACTAGGACTGTACCTTTGAAATCACAATGTAGGTTAAGGTGAGTTCCGAGTTAAAGGCCCTCATAAGACAACACTGTGCCGAATATCAAGGCTCTGTCTTAATTTCCTTCTTTTATTGTGTTCACAAGCCAATCTAACTGCAATTCCCATTTTGGCCTCAGGTCTTCATACAAGGAAGCACTGAGCCAAATGTCTCTAGCTATCTCATTTACTGGTCAGAAACAACTGACAACTTGTCTTTAACACTTAATACATAGTAAATTGTTTGAGCACATCTTGAGAAAACTATATTTCCTAATATTCACGCCATAAATTACCCACTACACCAGGTAGCTTGGCTTCTTCACTCAAACCTATAAAAAATTCAGCATACATTCCTCACCATTTTTTCTAGATTTATAGACAGCCAGAGAAGTGATCATCCTGCCAGACACCAATACAGCAAATTTCAGAGTGGGTCAATCAAACTGGCCCAGATTAAAATTTGAAAAGATGGTTTTGATACATTTGAGAGTCAAATGTTATAGAAACATTTTAAAATACATCACAGACCATTTCTGGCCCATTCAGGTATAAGGGCCATGCCAGAAGACAAGTGCTGATAATAATTTTGGACCCAGAAAAATCAATGGTGGTTTGCGACCTGCATGTATTGAGATATTGTTTTCACAATATTTGGGAGAGAAAAATGGATAGATGAACGACATTTTATAGCCCCCTCCCATTTACATGTACATGAAAAGGAAAAAATGATGTGGAATTTCCAAGCCAATGAAACTGGTCTCAACAAGGATGTTGATTAAGTTTTAGTATTTTAATTCAATCGAAATTACCGAAAAATGAGATACATGTAAACTTGAACATTTGTTAGTTTGTTACATTACAGATGTCTGAGAGTTGATGAGTGGATTCAAGTGGATTCTGGTATATCATGGACTACCATCAAAGAGAGGACATTATTTTTAATTGAAGACTACATGTGTGTTATCTAAGTGAGCGTGATGGGGTGCACAGTGCTCCTTTCGTCTCCCTGCACCCGTCCTACTTATACACAGAATCAGCCGGGCCAACCAATACAGTATATCTCAGAGAATGCCAGATATGAGGAGAATGCCTGCTAACTCATCCTGCCAGTACCGAGAAAGTTTTAGTATGTACTAAACTGTAGGAGTGTGTAACAGCTGCAACCAGGCAATGATGACCAGGTCGCAGAGTTCACAGTGCACCTTCGCAAAAATAATTACCCCATCAGCTGGTATCTTTTACCACCCAAAACTAGAGTTTGCAATATACAAAATGGGAGTCAGTGATAGTATATTCTTTATCAAGTGGCCGTGGAAAAGATGCGATGATATGGATGATATGGTACCAAAACATGTATGATGCAGACACCTAGCTAGCATTATTTGGCGGGGCGCCCCGCCCTGCCCCCAAAACCAGCGCCCTTGTGCCCTAGACACAAATGTTTCGCGCCCTGCCCCTATTCCACAACGTGTCTTACCAAAATGATCCCCACTTCTCTCTTTATTTTGAAAATTTCATCAGCGCGACATCCCGTTTTCCCTTTCAATCATGTCCATTGCTTTAACACCTCCTACGATAGAGAGCTCATATGTTCTGGTTTCAGTTCACTCTCCGGTTTTGGGTATGTTTCGCGTAAATGTCATACCAATCAAACAGCAGTGTGCTTTTATGCGAGATTACCGAATCGTGGAGAATACGTCCTGTCCGAACAATCGTGGCCGAACGAACTTCAAACTTTTTAGTTAGTTTATTTTACCGTCGTTTTATCGCCGTTAAACAGTTTAATTATAATGCCAAGTAGCGCCAGACGTGCCAAAAAACGGGCACACGACAATGCTGTTACATCCAAGGGCTGCAAATCAATAACGTCGTTCTTCAGGCTGGATGGAAATAAGACAACAACAACAACTTCAACACAGCCGGATGAGATGCACTCGCTACCCGACTCTGAAATCGAATCAAAGTCACCGGATTACATTTACTGGTTCTGAATTTGAATTTATTGTTGATAGCAGGATAATCTCAAAGTGAAAATAGCAGAAATTTAGAACACATGTGGACTCGTGTTTGCTGTAAAGCAACCAGCGGGTGGTCAGACTTGAATTAATGTTATTAATGAAGAAATTCTTTACGGTATCATATGGATGACGACTGCCAATTGAATGTCAGATCTGACACTTTGTAGTCGGAGAATCTGAAGAATTTTGATGGCTGTTATGCGAGGAAAATCAACAAATGAATCCCACGATCATTAGACCTTCAGTTATGTTCACCAGCATGACCAGTGTATCATATGCCCTGTAGTGATTTAACAAGGAAAACAAGATTTTAAGACAGAATTTGGAAGAGCATGGGCTTCAAAAATGTACTTTCAAATGCTCTCTCAGACCATCATTTTAATGTCAATTTCTCAATTTTCGTAGAAAGCAGAGAGGGGGGATACCCCCCTCTCGGACTCTCCCCCCTCGGTCGCTGCGCTACTTCGTCTTTGCATCCTGCCCCTTTCAATTCCTGACTAGGGGTCTGAATGATATAACAGTATTAAATTAAAATGCATAGAATAAGAGATTCCTTAACCATCATATGCAAAATATATAATGTATAGTGGAACCTGTGAATACAGACACATGGATAGACCGACCAACCTCTAAATATCGACAATATCCATGGTCCCAGTACTTCAATTTAAAGTATTTTGAAACTTGATAAACCAGAACCCTGTCAAAATTGACACTATAATCTGGTCCCATGCATGGTCAGTATATATGGGTTTCACTGTATTCTAGATCAAAAAGGGAAAACCCAGATTTATTGATCCTGTCCCCGAGTGTCATCCTCCCTCATTGATGTAATATGAAAGATTTGACTGCCCTGTTTACACTGTAAATAACCTTCACCCTTTGCTTCATAAATTTACATTGTAATTGCCATTTATCTTTTGCCACATTTAAACTGTAAATGCCTTTTATCCTTTGCCTTGCTTAAATTGTAAAAATGTCCCTTATCCTTTGCCAATGCCTTACCCTCTGCTTCATTTACACTGTAATTGCCATTTATTCTTTGGCTAGTTTACACTGTAAATGCCCTTTATCCTTTGCCTTGTTTACACTGTATATGCCCTTTATCCAATTCCCTTTATCCTTTGCCTCATTTACATTGTAATGGCCCTTTATCCATTGCCTCGCTTACACTGTTAATGCCCTTCACCCTTTAGCTTGTTCACACTGTAAATGCCCTTTATCCTTTGCCTTGTTTACACTGTATAGCCCTTCATCCTTTGCCTCATTTACACCCTAAATTCCCTTTATCCGTTGCCTTGTTTACACTGTAAATGCCCTTTATCTTTGGCCTCATTTACACTTTAAATTCCCTTTGTCTCGTTTACACTGTCAATTGCCCTTACATCTTTTGCGTTGTTTACACTATATGCCCTTCATCCTTTGCCTCATTTACACCCTAAATTCCTTTGATCCTTGGCCTTGTTTACACTGTAAATGCCCTTTATCTTTGGCCTCATTTACACTTCAAATTCCCTTTATCCTTTGTCTCATTTACACTGTCAATTGCCCTTAGTATCTTTTGCGTTGTTTACACTGTAAATGCCCTTTATCCTTTGCCTTGATTACACTGTAAATGCCCTTTATCCTTTACCACGAGACGAGCACACACTTTATTCTCATCTTAACTAATTCTGAGAAGGAAGTGAACCTATTCAACAGAAGAACGGTAAACTGCTCACCAGGATGTAGATGTATTATCCTGGCAAGCAAAGACTGATTCATTGGGGCTGGTATCAGTTGAAGCTGAAATCTTGACTTGAAAACTTGATTTCGAGAAACTCTCACAATGAAACAGAGCGCCCAATAAAATACTCACTTGAAACTATATAAAAGCTTATTCTCAAACTTAACTGGAAATATTAATGTGAAAATTTACATGAGATATGAGAACTTGAACCAAAAATCTAAGCTGGAAACTTACTCGAAAAACCAAACTTCATGGAGTCATTTCATGCATATGCATAGATGAAACTGACCCGACATTTGATTTGATTGAATTAATTTACTCAAAACCATATTTGAGCAAACAAAACAGGCTACAGTGCATAAAGATAGTGGTATTCAGAAGAAATTCCTCAAACAGGACATGCATGTACATGTACATTAACACCTATATAACGCTATAATGTGATGAAAGAGGGGATGAGAAGGCCTCGGGATATTTGATTTGTCAAGCGATATCACTGTAGTTTGTAGAAAGCCACAGATGTTGTTTTTCTCCGATCCTGTCTTCCATGATGCACGCACACATCCCCCTAACACACGGGATGAATTCCGCCGCCGTCGCATACCTCAGACAAACATTTAGACACCAGGAAACGTACAAGCTTCCTCCACTCACCGGCTAAATGTAGTAAACATATCGTGCACATGTATATGACATTATACTACTGATCTACATCAAGGAAGGTCTAAACATAAGCTCTCAACATGTTACATGTATATCTGCATTTCACTATCCATGGCAGGGGAGAAAACTCTTCAAAGTCTTTCCAGAAACAATCCACACCGAGACAATAAGAGGAGAGCTCTGTTTCCAGCTGTGCCAGTCATTGGTGATACATTCTGCACAAATGATTACCTCCCAGTTACTTTCTATGGGTGGTCCCATCAATGGAATAACTTTATAAAAGACGAGTGAAATGTCCTTGTTTTTTTTCTTCCTCTTAACAGTGGCAAGATATTACCTGGCTTCTGATTAAATTCAAGGAAAAAATTTCCATTAATGTGTATGATATTTCCTTTGTTAGTTGGCAGAACTTCATGATCGTGTGTGAGCTTCTTTCATTATCTAGCTTCAATCTGTGCATGTCATATATATATTCGATGTACATACAAGTAAAGACGAGCAGCTGCAAGTGTTTATGCACTTGTAGCATTTCTTTCCTCAAAAGATAATTTTTTATATCTTTCGAACCTTGATTACATGTACATGTATCACCCTGTTATTTCATCCTACATGTACTTAGCAAAATGAATATACCCAAGGACATCCTTACAATAATAGAACTCTATTTATCATATCTACTGCATACAGGTGTCTACAAAGAGATGTGCACCTCTTCCATCATTACAAGTCTCAGCAAGGCCTAAATTAAACAGTTGTTTGTTGGGGTACATGTAACCCGACCGAGTTGAAAATAACTCCACGACTTGCAAGTTTTTTAATTTATAGTGAGTTCGAAAAATATGTCTGTGAAAACTCAGGCCAATTCTCGCTGATTTCCCTGATCCAGTTGCAATCAGAAGCCCTCAAAATGTTTAACATAGCAAAGTCACTCGAGGGTTCCCGACTCTCAACAGCATTTTTGGTAAAATGGCATCAAAAAAGAAAAAAAAAGTAAACGGGCACAGTGCCAAATAGAAAAAAAACAGTAATTATAATATGATTCAACTAATATAGCCAATGGGGTGAACTCTTTAAGCACATTTCAGTACAGTATATACCGTTGAGGATAAATGATGATGCACAAAATGTATTATTCCTAAACTAAAGTGGTTGTCGGGTTGGAGCGATCACTGATCACGAAGTTTGATGTGAATATAAGAAATATTAATCGTTGATCGGAGACCAAGTTACATGGAGAGAGTCAAGCCTGCATTTGCTATCATCCCCAGAGAAATGGAGGGCAGAGAGGTGACAGTCTACGCCCAGCAGCATGTCAATCGGGAGTAACACGACAACAGTAACACCACTTGTTCTTGCGGTGTTGTTGCCATGATATTTTTGGATATATTATAAGTATATATAGTATTGGGCATATATTATCAGTCATAGCAAAAAGCAGTACCCCTTTTTTCAATAACTATGTGGTATAACTGATTCATAGATTTTGCTAGTTGGAACTAAACAATAAAAAAAAATAACAATAATAAAAAAAAATATAAAATTATAAAAAAAACGTTTTCTGACTGACGCAACTTACTCCACTTTTCAAGGGTCTGTTAGTGTTACCCCAAACAAACAAAATTTTAATTTAGGCCCAATAGAGATTTTTTTATCATTACACTTCACACTTAGGGGGTTAATGTCATACTCAATGTTATTTCATTCATATGGGGAGAGCCGGTTTGAATGGTGGAGGAAGCCGGAGTATCCACAGAGTACAACTGCCCGTTGGCAAGTAACTGGCATACTTTCACACAATGCACCAGTGCCGCTTCAGAGGTGTGAAGCTAGCAATCACCAGCAATGCACCTTAGCTCACTCGGCCACCAAGGGCCCGTCTGACTCAGGTTATCAGTGCATGGACATGTATATTGATAGCAATTTTAGTAATTCTGGCTAAAATTAATTGAATAAATATATCAGGCCTTCTTACAGGCAGTCCTTGATAATGACCATGTCAACAGGTTATTAGCAAGAGGGATACAACCAATAAAGTAAAATAAATGATATTTGCAAGCAATTTGTCGAAATTTACTTTTTCGATTTGTCCCTTCTAACATGCGTGTTGGCAATATGTGCAGGCCTGCAAGTGGCTCACAGTGAAAATATAGGAGAAAATATAGGAGGAAATTTGCCAAAATATAGGAGAAATATAGGAATTTTCTTAATAAAATATAGGAAAATATAGGAAATAAGGAAGTGTAAGTTGTGGTGGTGGTTAAGGAGACCCGTTCTGCTGCTTGCTTGAAGAAACAGAAATTTAAATGTTTTCATATTTGCCGAGCGAAGAGAATCAAAAAAAATTTCTGGAATGTATTTTCCCATGCCACATTGACTCATTTCAGAACATTGGTGAAGCTATTCATGAGAAAAAGTCAAAATATAGAAAATATAGGTTTTTAGAAAAATATAGGAATGACTCAAAAATACAGGGAAATATAGTCGCACTTGAAGGCCTGATGTGTACCTGGGCCATGGACAGGTAAAATTTTAGTTTAGCAGAAATAACATTCAGAGAGTAGGGGTTACACATTTTGTTCAATCTCGCTGGACAGGTTCCTCTTCTGGGTCATGAAGACACCAATTTCCAAAACTCTTGCAGTCATGTCCTTTACCGTGAAGTCGGCATTCGTTTCTATTTTCATGTGTTCGCATACTGCATGGAACATATTTTCAGAGCAGATATATGTCGAAGTAGTATTGACATTTTTCTGGTCTTGTGAACTTGACCAGATCCTGTCCAGCGAAAGATATTCTGGGGGACCCTGCCCTCTGCATGAAAGAGAAAAGATGTAGACTCCCTGTCTTCATGAAAACTTCGAAATATTCAGCACCATTATTTTATTTTCTGGCTAACACTGAACATGTCCAAGGATCTCTAAATATCAGACATACATATATTTTATTTTATTGGTGGCTATCTCTCTGGTTATCTACTGAATGGTTGGTATTTCTTTGAACAAAAACCTATATACGCAATAAGCCCAATACACAGTATGTCAAGGCCATCCCCAAAATACTGGGAAATGCAGAATGTTGATTCGCATACTCTGTCATCTGTACAGGAAGATGCCAAGTGAAACGAGAAAACAGTTCATCATGCTTAAGATAACATAACTTTGTGCATTGTTTTTTTGTGCGTCTGCGTCTTTCCTGTCACACTGCAACAGTCTTGAACAGTTTGGATGTACGAGTACAGCAGCACCATAGGACAGTGTAGTGTAGAAAGGTCTTTAGTTTATCAATCCTTGAAGATAACCACAATAAGAGAACAGTCAACAAATGTTCCTATTTCTGTGAATGTGCTGTCTACACTTACGTTAAACCTTAATTCTCTCTATCTCCCGATTACAACACAAAATGGAAATGGGTATCATTTGAACATCATGCATCTACATCCCCACCTTAGGTATACTGCATCCGCACCACACCTTCATGTAACTCTTCTACATTCAGAATGTACAGGGTAAAGGTGGGTGAGGTGATTAGAACAGGAGAATGGATATCAGAATTTGTTGTCTGCAAAGGGGGTCAGGGGTTATTCTAGCCCAAAATCTTTCATCTACTCAATTTGAGAATTTCACAAAACTCAATTTTTCGGCGCGCTGTTGGCGCGCCAATAATCGAAAAAACTCAATATTTCCATGGTTTTCATAGTTTCGGCTCAGAAACTCAATTATGCAAACATTTTCATAGGGATAACTGAAAACAAATTTCAAACCCACAGTTGAAAATTACACATCCATTATACACGTCCGCCTTCATTTCAAGCCTGCGAATAATTTTTTCACTGGTGACCGACACTTTGGCAGGCATCAATAACTTAGTATCTAACATTTGGAATGTGTTGCCCTGACAAAGATAGTATCTGGCTTCGTACTCAGTACTACAAAAGGTAGCTGTTTTTTTCCAGGAATAGTTGTTTATAATTGTTAGCTAACATGAAATAAATATGACTGCATGATTAACTTTGTCGAATTTCTGTATACAAGATGTAGTTTTTGGCTGAGTAAAAAACCATCGAAATTGCCTACAAGAAGAAAAAACAATACGATGTTTATCAAGTATTCTGTTTGAAAATCCAATCAAATGATACTATGCCTTTCAGTTATACTTAGAAGAGAATCAACAACCCAAGATTGTTGATTTTATGACCTTGAAAATGGTAATTTTTCATTGAGAGGAGATCGTCAGATACATTTCGTTGCTGTTGTTGCAAAGCCCGGGCCACTCAATTTCCGTGTCTAATTTCTTTGCCCACGGTTTTGCAGTTCATTAGTCATTGCAGTCAAAGCATTCTTATATTTTGTACATTAATGTCTATAGTGCACAAGTTTTATTCTGTTTCGAGTGATAGCTAGCTGTAAAATACCAGATCAACATCGTTTGAAGCAACAATTTCTGCCTGGCAAACGATCCTGTCAGAGTGAATCTTGCAGCGCATTTACTGATGATGTCAGCAATATTGCGAAGATGGTATTTGGCAATCTTCTTAACGCTATATTTCATTGGATGATAATGAACTGCCTGTCCAATGAATGAGCGCGATACTGCCCAACACTCTCCTATCAAAGGTTCTCCTATGCACCATTCGTTCAAATTGTCAGTATCACCTTTGTGCGGAGAGTCACAGTGCGCCAGTAAACAACAACAACGAAAACAGACGTCGGATCGCGAACTCGGACAAGATTCAAGGATTAAAATAAGTTTATTTAGATACAAATACACAATGATATGGGCGAGGAAATATCAGTAAAACTCAAATTTTTTTCAATACCGAAAATTAAAAGAAAATGATTTTGTCGAGGGGAAACTCAATTTACAAAAATCCTCTAAAACTCAATTTTCAAAATTTCTCATCGGGATTACCACGATGAGAAATCGGCTAGAAAAACCCCTGGGGGGTATATACTTTGTACCAGTGGTTCATAGACATTGCTTTTTAGGGCTGATAATTAGCCTGAGAGTATTTTTCTGGAAACTCAATTTCCCAATCAAACTAAATTTTACCTGAAATTATTCATAAACTCCAGTATTTTCCCTTGACTTTTTATTAAAATACTCTTTTTACACAAATTATTCAAAAAACAAAATAAATTTGCTTTATTTGGGGTTGAGAAACTTTTTCAATCTTTATGAGCCGTGACAAAACTCAATGTGAAAATGGCCCTTAGGAAATTTTGTGTCTATGAATTCCTGTCTCCAGGTACAATGTAGTCAAGCATCAGGTTGAATTTCAAATCTTTGATGGACTCGTACATGTAGTGTCAGTATAACATGTATATTTACATACAAGACGTATTCATAATTCAAATTCAATTTTTTCAACCAGTAGATTGTATCATAATGATTAGTCTACCATCGAATAATGCAGTAAATCCTCTAATAATTCAATCACAGGAAGTGAAATCTCCCACTATAAAATCTGGGGGTGATCAAATTTATTAGAACAAGATGTTGACAAAATAGTCCAAAATGATGCAGATAATCCATTACTTGTATTTCTTTGTTATTTAATAATTGATGGCGATTAAATTTAGGGAGCGTAGCAAAAATCGGAACGTTCCAATGGAACACTTGCGTCCAGTATTGGATGCAGCCACCTTCCCTTTTCAGCTACTGGAACGTTCCACGTTAGAGGAACGTTCCACTTGAACGTTCTGTACAGAGGGAACGTTCCTGAACGTTCTGGTTTTAGATACTAGAACGTTCGGGTGCATCACAACGTTCAGGTGCTTCAGAACGATCGGGTGCCTTCATGCTGAATGTTCCTGGTAGGTGGAACATTCCTGCGAAACATTCTGAGTTACTAGAACGTTCAACAGTGGGCATTCTCTTGTTCCACTGGAAGAAAAATTGTGTTCTGATTTTTGCTACGCTCCCTTATTAGAATGACTGATTCAATTTTTATAAGGTGATCGATTATTAGAGAACTTACCGTAAAACAAATTATTCTACCTCATGAAAATTTGTAATGTTTTCATTGGTTCACAGCCTGTCACGTGTCATTCTACAAATCCTGATGTTCAGTGATGATGCAGCCATATCTTGCCTCACCGTTGAATAATGTCATGTACCACGGTAGACCGTTGAATATGACAATTGTTCCACGGCGACATCTGCCAGACCAAGAGTTGCCTTCCATAGTGAGCGCGCCAACATACTCCCCAAAACGAAGATTGATGTGTATGTGTATCAGCCTAATGTGTATACGTCAGCCCGTTGGTGATAGAAATTAATGAATGTGATTTGGTAATTGACTGAAATAAATTCGGCATCCTTTGAAAAGGTACGTAAAATCACCGAGAACGTTCTCTTCCAAATTATGCGATTGAATCGACAAACAAGCCGAGGTCGAAAAGTTGATCTTGACACAACGTTTTGAAATCAACAATGGTCATGCAGTGTTGAACATGATAAGCCAAGTGCAGAATCAAGGGAATTGAGTACCAGTAGCTATGAATCTTAGCTATTGCAGGGGTGTTTTACGTACCGTACGTACTAAAAATAAAACATTCGGTATAATAAAACAACTATTGCATGTCACAGAGTGGGACATCACGATTTGTCAGCTCTCGACAAGTGATGTACAACTCACATGCGCACTCGTTGTACATCACTTGTCTCGAGCTGACAAATCGTGATCTCCCACTGTATGCAATAATTGTTTCCACGATAACCTAGTCCACTAACACACATTTCCGTCAATCATTGACGGAACATGACATTTGCAACACCTATATATTCAAAAATATCGTTAACAAACAATGTGCCCTGTATCTTACTACCTTACACATGTCAATGAATTGCATAAGATGAAAATAAACAGGAATCCCTATGAATTCCATGTACAGTTTTCAATTTAGCGGGACAAAACAAAAATGACATCTGCAACATTTTTGTTACCTATGTCATTTTTCCGTCAAAATCTATTTTGTATATTTACAAGAAATTTCTTGCATGTGCTCAGTGGAATTAGGCCAATTGTATTGATGTATCTGTACCCTTGTCAGTGTATGACATCACCCATGCTGTAATACAGGGTCTTTTCAAAATTTTGCTAATGTCATTTCCGTCACGGGAGTTGGACGGAAATGACATTAGCAATGTTTTTCAAATGCTCATAGTATCCATGTATTGGTATTTAACACACTGGCAATGGTACATATATCTTAATAAGGTCAAGCTAGTATCACTGTAAGTCTTTTTTTGGATAATTTAGTTGACATTTGATTTGTGGTGATTATTGTAAAAAAAAGTATGACAGAAATATGACATTAGAACAAGTGACATTAGCAACATTTACATTTCTGTCTCTCTATTAAAAGTATTATACTGCAGACAAGAAATATACCGGGTAAGACTGTCTCTCTACAGGGTAAAATGGTTCCACAACCTTGGTGGGTTTAGCAAACATGTACATGACAAGGAGTTAGTTTTTTAGTATTTTGAACGTTGCTAATGTCATTTTTCGGTTGGACGGAGAATTTGACGGGAAAGTGGACTAGGTTATCGTGGAATCCGCCGTATTGTATCATGGAAGCCAAGGAGATAAGAGACAAATACATGATCCATAGTGTATACATATGTATGACTTACCAGTTGCTGAAGCAGTGGCAGCAGACAAACCTGGAATATACAAAATAAAAACTTCAGTCAAGTTAAAGTGTTGACATACATGTTATTGTACATGTGAAATCTGAAGCAATTCAGATCATACTCTTACTGGTTATCTCTTATAAGCGGGTTTTGACGACTTGTGTAGATCCTCATGTAGCGTGTTTTGACAAGTGTTCGCCTAACTCATGAAGACGGATTTTGACGAGTCACTTGAGTTCCCATGTGGTCGATTATTTTTGCAATTTTTGGCGTTTACTTTGGGTAAAACCTAATTAAAACTATACATTTTCAGAAAGCCAAAATTTCAATAAATCTGACTATACGGACTGTTGGTATGTTTTATGGTGAGGGTGAAATGAAATCGGGAGAGAAACAGAAATGATCGATGGAAAATGCGCAATTTGACAACAAATTTGTTTCGTGTGCTCCAAGACAAACGTTCGAAAAATAGTAAAATCTGCTTCCAAATTCCTGAATATTTCACGTACTGCGAGCATAAACTACCAAAGTATCTAACCTTGATGACTAGCTCGTCAAATCTGCCCATCTGAGTTTATTTTATGTATTTTCCCGCGATCTGCTGTCTTCGCCATAAATGTTTTCAGCAGCCATTCTTTTCTCAGTTTCTTTTGTCGACCGTGATCATAGCGACCGAGTCACCACGTGACCTCTTCCTCCAATCACGCCGGGCCGCGCTCAACCTTGGCCAATCAGTGAGCTGTGTTACTTTCACCTTATGAATATTTATTACCATCTTTATTCTCCTATAGAAGGTATATCGGATTAAAACAGTTACAGTTCGTTCTACACCTGCCATCTTGCGACATCACTGCCAAATCCTGATCCTACCGAGAATTAGCTTTACGATGGTACACGGAAACATGCGAATGGTAGCCGGAAAGCAGGAAGAGAACGTTGCAAAACCTGGCAAAAATGCGACAATTTCTTCACTTTTTTCGTGATTTCCAACAAAAGTAAAGCAGATACAACACATTTACTCACAAGATTACTTATTTTTAGAATAAATGTTGCTGAAATTGGTATAAAACGTGAACAAATTACGTAGAATGAGTCTGTGGGAGACCATTGGTAAATATTTCTCCACAGGACATGGGACATAAAACGGGATATTTTTCATCGCTGGATAAGTATGAAAATTGAAAAGAGTCCATGGGTTGAAGACCTACGCCATTACAAATCTATTATGGGCCAGAGAGTGAAAATTCCCCACAAGTCTATGAGAAAAAGAGTTAAATTTTGAATCTGTTATAATGAACAGAATACTTGATTTCAGTATTTCTACGGTTTATTTGTGGGGCAAGACAAAACTGCCATTTTGGGATATGGCAGTGAGGACGCATCCCATAAATCAGGGTTCTGTTCGGTCAAATAAACAATATCTGAATGAGGCCTGTATATTTTTGTATAACATCAGAGAGATGTTTGAGTGATGGGCATTTTGTCTGACTGCCGAGTGAACCTGAGAAAACCTGCCCGCCATCATGATGAGAATGTAATATTGTTGTTCTGGTTTTAGTATCTTGGATACATGAGAAAATAATCTGGAAATTCAGAGAAAACAGCTTTTTAAAGTTTTCAGGTCAAGTATTGGTGACAAAAACAGGATGTCCTGAATGATATTCAAGGTAATGCGAGAGGCACAATTTATGTTTAACTGAAAATTGGTCCACGATATCAGTTCTGAGCAATAATTGTATCTCTTTAACTCTTTCCACAATGAGTTTTGACGAGTTGTGGGGATCCCTGTGTAAAAGAATTTTGACAGGTGGTTGAGTAATCCGTGAAGACTGATTTGGACCAGATTGTTGTTGTCATTGTCTTATCATTTTATCATTATGGTACATGTAGTTCCCCTTTTTTCTTATGATCAGTGTAAGATGATTTTCATCTCTTCTCCAACAATATTTATTTATTTTTCCTAATCTTTTTTGCTGTCATATATATATATTTCTGCAATAATGGATAGACTCTGTGGGATAGCTGATGAAGTGAACAATATTGTTACATGGATCAAATGCACTGCTCGGCTTAAAAATTAGATCTGGGTGCCAGTTATTTTAGATCACAAACATCCATCAAATTTTCTGTGTCTAATCTGGCGAACATTACACCTGACTAGACAGGAAATGGTCTGTGATGTATTTTAAAATGTTTCTATAATATTTGATCATCCAACATATCAAAACCTTTTCAAATTTTAATCAGAAAAAAAAATCTGGGCCAGTTTGATTGACCAGCTCCAAAATTTGTAAATGTATTGTGGCAGGCGGGATGACCTTATCTGTGGGGATCTTAACTCGAAAAAACATGAGATTGATCTAATCAAAACCCCTCGGCTTTCCCCAAGTGATTGAGACCCATGTGTAGTGTGAATTGGTTAAGAGATAGTTCTATGTGGGATGATCAAGATATAGCGGTAGTTGGTTACATTCAGGCATATAGGACAGAAATAGAAAAATTATATATCTGTAAAGGGGCATAACTCTGTAAAATATGGGTTGAGGGAACAAAAGGCCACTTTCGATAGGCGTCTGACTTAGCACTCTGTAAAATAAGAACCGAGATGAATAAGCTGTACCGAACACGGATCTGCAGATATAACTTGTACATTCAGCTACAGATACCAAAATCAGAGATTATTACATCACAAAGGGGCATAACCCCATAAGCCGAGGCGAGTAATCCTTTGTTGGCTTGTAGAATACAGCAATATAAATAAGTTTCCAAAATATAGTAGCTATACCGAACACAGTTCTGCAGCTATAGTTGGTTACATTCAGGCATATAGGACAGAAATAGAAATGAATATATCTGTAAAGGGGCATAACATAAATGGGCCGAGGGGAGCTACTTTCGATAGGCGTCTGACTTAACAATAGATAAATAAGTGCTGAAAATTTGGTGGCTGTGTCTCAAGCGGTTTTGCCTAAAATGCGGTAACGGATGGACTGGCATACGGACGGACAGACGTACATGGTGATGACAATACCCCGAGCCCAAAAAATGACCGAGGGGTAAAAATGTTGAGACCAAAACTCAAAGTTTAGTGTTATTAAATATGTCACCATCAAATCATTTCCTTGCTTTAGATGGATTGACATGATGCCAAAAATATACAATGTAGCACAACAACAACACCATCTCATTCCTGGGCTACACAGATTGCTAATAAGATAAACAAATATCCTTCTGTATCTCAAAAAAATAATTACTAAGTGAGAGTAATGGTTATTCGAAATATTGACAGAAGGAGAAGTGTGTGTCTATCACTTTCATTGTTATGTTTGTTTCCCCCCACAGAGGCCCTGCATCTATCTGCAGTGAGACTGCATTTAGGATGTTCTGTGGCATGCAGCTAAAACATGTCACTAATTCAAACAAAAACAAAATATAATACCATAAAACAACAGACTTAGCCGTTCTCATATATACAGGGGAAATAAAACTTAGTTTTCCTTCAGAAATACTTCCAGGCTAAGATTTCTTCGTGAAGCTTTTGTGTAACCCTATATAATTAGTTACGGAGTCAGATTCAGA
This sequence comes from Hanleya hanleyi, assembly GCA_036873755.1. Taxonomy (NCBI): domain Eukaryota; kingdom Metazoa; phylum Mollusca; class Polyplacophora; order Lepidopleurida; family Hanleyidae; genus Hanleya; species Hanleya hanleyi. Next base: position 25,690 of record JAVTVY010044263.1, on the reverse strand, counting down.
TGTTGATGGAGCCGGTTTGAACAGACGGGGGAATTCTCACTGCTGAGTCATCACCTGGTTAAGTGGGTATACCTGTTATATAGATAGCTCGCTAGAGAGAATCCTAACACATTGTCGAATTCATACCAGAAGTGTACGAAAACAAACCTGGGTGAATCATCCCAGTGCTGGCCACTGCTTACGGCATCTCGTATAAACATGGTATTTAGAAAGACCCAGAATCTTTGATACATGTGGTGGTCTATACTGATACACTGATCTGGTATTCGGTCTGGTTTGTAACAAAGTGAATAAATGAGGTTCAAGTACATCCATCTGGCCAGATATACACATTATATAACTTTGTACACAGCTATTATTCTTATTACGCATATATGAACTGTAGTATCATTTATTTAGTAACTCTATTTAAGGCCTTTCGTTTTTTATTTGTTGGTTCACGGATCCGCCGACTCACTTTTTCCGAAAAGTGGAAAAAAAAAATCATCACGATTTTGTCCTTTTTTATTTCCGCCGACGTACAAATTTGCTACTGACCTTATATTTATATCCTCTGATAAAAAAAATCACAATTCTCGACAGGATGACTCAGTGGAAAGGCTGAGGTATACAAAAATATATAGTGTGGAAGAGTGAAACTTTAGACACGAGGTATCTGTAGACATCGCGCATCCATTTTGGACCTTTCAAGGGAGATAATTCTGCAAAGTTGTTGTGGCGCGCTGTCACAAAATGGCGGGATGGCGGGCAGTTTTTATATCTGTGTCGTCGTAAAGAAAGGGGCGGATGTCAAGACTAGATCTTTTCAGCAATGTAACGAGCGGCAGCGATACGGTTGGGGACATCGTCTGCAAATGTATTACGTCGGCTGACACGCTTTCCTCCGTGAAGTCATCAAAACATGAAGATGGTGCCGTCTCTGAATGTGACCTGTCTACCCTGATGTCAGTGTTGCACTCGTTCCGGAGTAAATTCCTTCAAGTTATCCTATCTGACAAGGACGCCAGACCCAGGCGAGCTGTTCCATTATGATGGATATGGCGAAGAGAAGAGATGCCCTCCCGAATGAAAGGTCACGATCTTCACATATTCGCTTTCGTAACCCCAATATAGGGGGCCTATATTTCGTGATTTAAGGGCCATGGGTGCATGGTAGCATGTTGTTGATGCCGAATCTTGTATGTATTTTTCACAGCCGAAAGGACGTCCATTTTTATAAATAAAATGTTCGAAACTTTTGTACAATTAGTCAATAGGAAAAGTACTGAGTACTTTTTAACTCTCAGTAAATACAGATATCTTGCAGATACAACAATATGCCCCCAATTATGACCCTTGGACCAATAATTATTTACAACTTCACAAACTGTGGTCAGTACTAAATACAACTTCACAAACTCTGGTCATCAAAAGTTTTCTTTTGAGAGGATGTTGAAAAAAGACAGCAAAACCAGAGGAGTCTTGTCTTGTCAAACCACTTTGAAGACATCAATGTCCTTTCATTGAACATACCACAAAGTGCATATATTTTTTTTCTGTGGCTTCTACATGCTATTATACATGTACACCCATAGTGTTACAACTGTATTCGGCTGTATCGAAGTTATTACACTATGAGTGTAATTTGTGTGTGTGTGACAGTGGGGGGTTTTTTTTTTTCCCCCTCCTGTCGACCTGGTTTTTTCATCACTCAAATCCGTGAACCAACAAATAAAAAACAAAAGGCCTAATGGAGATAATTGTTTAAGTTATGTAACAAAACAGCTCAGACAAATAACAATTGATTATGGTGCTATCAAAATTCAATCCCCCCCCCCCCCCCCCATTTTGGGGACAAAATTCAATCTACTGTCCTAATAAATTTGATCACTCTCTCAAATTATTATACAATAAACATGAGGGTGAGACTCACAGAACCCCTCGGCTTCCCCCGAGCAATTGAGAAATATGCCGGAAATGTGCATCATATTATGGCTATAGGCCTACATGTACTAATCATCCAGAATTGTCCTTTTTAGACAATATCATCAATTCTGCAGATATAACAGCTACAATCAAGAATATGTATATATGGATGATCAAGATATAGCGGTAGTTGGTTACATTCAGGCATATAGGACAGAAATAGAAAAATTATATATCTGTAAAGGGGCATAACTCTGTAAAATATGGGTTGAGGGAACAAAAGGCCACTTTCGATAGGCGTCTGACTTAGCACTCTGTAAAATAAGAACCGAGATGAATAAGCTGTACCGAACACGGATCTGCAGATATAACTTGTACATTCAGCTACAGATACCAAAATCAGAGATTATTACATCACAAAGGGGCATAACCCCATAAGCCGAGGCGAGTAATCCTTTGTTGGCTTGTAGAATACAGCAATATAAATAAGTTTCCAAAATATAGTAGCTATACCGAACACAGTTCTGCAGCTATAGTTGGTTACATTCAGGCATATAGGACAGAAATAGAAATGAATATATCTGTAAAGGGGCATAACTCTGTAAAAATGGGCCGAGGGGAGCTACTTTCGATAGGCGTCTGACTTAACAATAGATAAATAAGTGCTGAAAATTTGGTGGCTGTGTCTCAAGCGGTTTTGCCTAAAATGCGGTAACGGATGGACTGGCATACGGACGGACAGACGTACATGGTGATGACAATACCCCGAGCCCAAAAAATGACCGAGGGGTAAAAATGTTGAGACCAAAACTCAAAGTTTAGTGTTATTAAATATGTCACCATCAAATCATTTCCTTGCTTTAGATGGATTGACATGATGCCAAAAATATACAATGTAGCACAACAACAACACCATCTCATTCCTGGGCTACACAGATTGCTAATAAGATAAACAAATATCCTTCTGTATCTCAAAAAAATAATTACTAAGTGAGAGTAATGGTTATTCGAAATATTGACAGAAGGAGAAGTGTGTGTCTATCACTTTCATTGTTATGTTTGTTTCCCCCCACAGAGGCCCTGCATCTATCTGCAGTGAGACTGCATTTAGGATGTCCTGTGGCATGCAGCTAAAACATGTCACTAATTCAAACAAAAACAAAATATAATACCATAAAACAACAGACTTAGCCGTTCTCATATATACAGGGGAAATAAAACTTAGTTTTCCTTCAGAAATACTTCCAGGCTAAGATTTCTTCGTGAAGCTTTTGTGTAACCCTATATAATTAGTTACGGAGTCAGATTCAGATGTTGATGGAGCCGGTTTGAACAGACGGGGGAATTCTCACTGCTGAGTCATCACCTGGTTAAGTGGGTATACCTGTTATATAGATAGCTCGCTAGAGAGAATCCTAACACATTGTCGAATTCATACCAGAAGTGTACGAAAACAAACCTGGGTGAATCATCCCAGTGCTGGCCACTGCTTACGGCATCTCGTATAAACATGGTATTTAGAAAGACCCAGAATCTTTGATACATGTGGTGGTCTATACTGATACACTGATCTGGTATTCGGTCTGGTTTGTAACAAAGTGAATAAATGAGGTTCAAGTACATCCATCTGGCCAGATATACACATTATATAACTTTGTACACAGCTATTATTCTTATTACGCATATATGAACTGTAGTATCATTTATTTAGTAACTCTATTTAAGGCCTTTCGTTTTTTATTTGTTGGTTCACGGATCCGCCGACTCACTTTTTCCGAAAAGTGGAAAAAAAAAATCATCACGATTTTGTCCTTTTTTATTTCCGCCGACGTACAAATTTGCTACTGACCTTATATTTATATCCTCTGATAAAAAAAATCACAATTCTCGACAGGATGACTCAGTGGAAAGGCTGAGGTATACAAAAATATATACTGTGGAAGAGTGAAACTTTAGACACGAGGTATCTGTAGACATCGCGCATCCATTTTGGACCTTTCAAGGGAGATAATTCTGCAAAGTTGTTGTGGCGCGCTGTCACAAAATGGCGGGATGGCGGGCAGTTTTTACATCTGTGTCGTCGTAAAGAAAGGGGCGGATGTCAAGACTAGATCTTTTCAGCAATGTAACGAGCGGCAGCGATACGGTTGGGGACATCGTCTGCAAATGTATTACGTCGGCTGACACGCTTTCCTCCGTGAAGTCATCAAAACATGAAGATGGTGCCGTCTCTGAATGTGACCTGTCTACCCTGATGTCAGTGTTGCACTCGTTCCGGAGTAAATTCCTTCAAGTTATCCTATCTGACAAGGACGCCAGACCCAGGCGAGCTGTTCCATTATGATGGATATGGCGAAGAGAAGAGATGCCCTCCCGAATGAAAGGTCACGATCTTCATACATCCGCTTTTCGTAACTTTTCGCTTTCATGATTTAAGGGCCATGGGTGGTAGCATGTTGTTGATGCCGAATCTTGTATGTATTTTTCACAGCCGAAAGGACGTCCATTTTTATAAATAAAATGTTCGAAACTTTTGTACAATTAGTCAATAGGAAAAGTACTGAGTACTTTTTAACTCTCAGTAAATACAGATATCTTGCAGATACAACAATATGCCCCCAATTATGACCCTTGGACCAATAATTATTTACAACTTCACAAACTGTGGTCAGTACTAAATACAACTTCACAAACTCTGGTCATCAAAAGTTTTCTTTTGAGAGGATGTTGAAAAAAGACAGCAAAACCAGAGGAGTCTTGTCTTGTCAAACCACTTTGAAGACATCAATGTCCTTTCATTGAACATACCACAAAGTGCATATATTTTTTTTCTGTGGCTTCTACATGCTATTATACATGTACACCCATAGTGTTACAACTGTATTCGGCTGTATCGAAGTTATTACACTATGAGTGTAATTTGTGTGTGTGTGACAGTGGGGGGTTTTTTTTTTTCCCCCTCCTGTCGACCTGGTTTTTTCATCACTCAAATCCGTGAACCAACAAATAAAAAACAAAAGGCCTAATGGAGATAATTGTTTAAGTTATGTAACAAAACAGCTCAGACAAATAACAATTGATTATGGTGCTATCAAAATTCAATCCCCCCCCCCCCCCCCCATTTTGGGGACAAAATTCAATCTACTGTCCTAATAAATTTGATCACTCTCTCAAATTATTATACAATAAACATGAGGGTGAGACTCACAGAACCCCTCGGCTTCCCCCGAGCAATTGAGAAATATGCCGGAAATGTGCATCATATTATGGCTATAGGCCTACATGTACTAATCATCCAGAATTGTCCTTTTTAGACAATATCATAAATTCTGCAGATATAACAGCTACAATCAAGAATATGTATATCACAAAATCATATCTAGATTAATAAACAAAAAGGGTCATAACTCTGTAAAATAAGGGCCAAGACAAATATTTTTTTTGTAGGCTTGTAGAACACAAGTAGCTAATAAGTTTTCAAAATTTCTTCAGATACATGTACAACTGTTTAAATTCAAGCATATCCAAGATTATTACACCCGAAAAGGGGCATACCTCCATAAAGTAAAGGCCGAGATGATGCTTTTTTTTGTACGCTTCTAGAATACAACTAGATTTATAAGTTTCCAAAATTCAGCAGCCGTACCGAACACGGATCTGCAGATATAACTTGTACATTCAACTACAGATCACAAAATCGGAGATTATTACATCCGAAAGGGGCATAACTCCATAAAATATGGGCCAGACAACTAATTTTTTTGTAGGCACTGGATAAAAAAGTTTTATCTTAATATGGTAGCTGTATCAAACACAGTTAATTATATATAAAACTGGTTACATTCAAGCATATATCACAAAATCAGGGATAACTGCACACAAAAAGGGGCATAACTCTGTAAAATAAGGACCAAGGCGGGTAATTTATGTTAGCTTCTAGAATACAACAATATAAATAAGTTTCCAAAATATAGTAGCCTAACACAGTTCTGCAGGTATAGTTAATTGTCTGTAAAATCTAGGACGAGACACCTATTTTTCTTGTAGGCACTGGATATAAAAGGTTTCTCATAATATGGTAGCTGTACCAAACACAGTTAATTATATATAACTAGCTACATTCAAGCATACATCACAAAATCAGAGATAACTGCAAACAAAAAGGAGCATATCTCTGTAAAATAAGGACCGAGGTGGGTAATTTTTGTTAGCTTCTAGAATACAACAATATAAATAAGTTTCCAAAATATAGTACATGTAGCTATATCGGACACAGTTCTCCAGATATAGTTGGTTACATTCAAGCATATACATGTTGGACAGAAATAGAAATTAATATGTCTGTTTAACTCTGTATAATATAGGCCGAGGGGAGCTACTTTCGATAGGCGTCTGACATAGCACTAAATAAATAAGTGTTCAAAATTTGGTGGTCGAGTCTCAAGCAGCTTTGCCTACAATGCGGTAACGGACGGATGGACGGACGGACGGACGTACGGACATGGCAACAAAATACCCCAAGGCCAAAATGGCCGAGGGATAAAAAACAGAGATTGAAGTGGATCTTCGTAAAAAATCTGGAAAAATACTATCCTAGCACTTTAGGCCGGGGTCCAGATGACTGGAGAAGCATTCTAAGCGATTTCTGGGAAATAAAACTGCAGATTGTCATCTAAATTCAAGGCATTATTTTATATTGATTTTTTCCTTGTAATAAATATATTTTCAGTACATAATTCAAATACTGGACAAAAAGTTCCACCCATCAAAGCTAGCATGATGTAGATGCCACTCATACTGGAAGCAAATGAATTTGGCTCTGTGCACTCAACATCAGACTGTGGGGAAGCGAACAGACAGGGTAAAGTCCCATTAGATTTGAGAAGTTTGAGTTTTTAGGTTTTTGCATGTTTAGAATGATTTTTCAAGTCCATCTTTCCAGTGGTCACGAATATTTTTCCTTCAGCCGCGACCATTTAAATTTGTTTTTAACTCTAGTTTCAAAGACCTTGAGGTCAGTCGTCATGTCAACAATTTTCACATAGTCGATTCTAAATTATAAATACGTATAACATTGTCAACAGTGAGTCAAACAAACAAAGCTGGCGCCAACGAACACGAAGTCACATACTGCTTTCCGTTACATTCACGGGACGAGAACAACACGCCCTCGGCTACTGCAGACAGAGCGACAGGCAATCAGCAGCATTCTCTGACCTACTTAACAGTAAAGCTGCATACAAGCGGAGTCTAGTTTGGAAAACACCACTCCGCGGGGAGATCGCATTGCGCTGCGCCGATCACTCAGGAACTGGTTATTTCAAACTTATTAAACCCCCTCGGAGGTACATAACTCGAATTTTAATCACATAATTTATATTTTTGGGGGATTCTCAAACCCAGGCTACAAGATTTTTTGTTTGTTAGAATGGTTTAACGGAGGATCATTATCGACGAAAATAGCAACAACATGGTCGGGTGAGACAGAAAATCGAAAAAATCCGGGAATTTTTGGGGGATTCTAAAAAATCCGGAAATCCGGATATATCCGGAAGACTTCAATCTCTTTAAAAAGAAATAAAGGACTATCTGTAAGCTTTTGGACAATTTTGTCAGCTTGTTGTTCTAATAAATTTGATGACCCCAGATTTTATGGTGGGAAATTTCACTTCATGTGAATTATTTATGGGATTACCAAGTTTAAATTTTGTCTTAACGGCTGAAAGGTCTGTTTTATCAATATGCAGACTCCTCCTGTTCCATTGCAGTCAAAGATTACATATTTTTTATTCTACTATAGTCTACATGTAGATAAAATATCACATGAAATGGCATAAACATGATAATTTTCTACAATTACAAGTTAACCAGCATTGCTCTGCTACTACAAGAAGTTGGTCCAAGACAAAATGGAAGTGTACATACAATTGGTACATGTAAGAGTGAAACAGGGAAAAAACTGAAATACTTCACCCCCTCACAATAGTATCATATATTTAACTTTCAGGCCAAAGTCGAAAGGTTTTACAAATAGAACTTGCAAGAAGAAAATCTGATATCAGAACAAAAGGGGAATTTTTTTATCCCTGATTAAAATCTACAGGAGTTGCACAAGCCCACAGTTTGACAGTTGTCTGCAGGGAATGATTCAATATAGATCATGATAGTGACTGGAAGATGTACAGACCATAATAATGACTTGATACCTACATGTATACAGGAATTGCATCAACTTTATACAGGTCATCATGATAGTGATTTGAGAAAGGATACTGGGCTGGCTTTATACAGGCCATGTGCATGTAGTGATTTAACGTTTGTTGACAGATCATGATAGTGACTGGAGGATGCAGACCATCATGATAGTGATTTGAGAAAGGATAATGACTTTATACAGCCCATGTACATGTAGTGATTTAACGGTTGTTGACAGATCATTATAGTGATGTGAAACTTGATAGAACACACATATATGACATGATACTGGTCATAATATAGATAATCAATTGAAGTGGGCCATGATAGTAACTTTATACAGGTATTGCAATACAGATAATGACAGTGTCTTGTGAAGGCCATGACAACAGCCCAATACATTATCATGATAGTGACTTCACACAGGTAATGATAGGGGCTTCATACAAAGTAATGCTAGTGACTTTCTGAGGTAATGGCAGTGGCTCAATACATTGTCATGATAGTGACTTCACACCTGTAGGTAATGATAGTGACTTGCTGAGGCCATGGTAGTGGCTCAATACATTGTCATGATAGTGACTTCACACCTGTAGGTAATGATAGTGACTTGCTGAGGCCATGGTTGTGGCTCAATACATTGTCATGATAGTGACTTCACACCTGTAGGTAATGATAGTGACTTGCTGAGACCATGGCAGTGGCTCAATACATTGTCATGATAGTGACTTCACACCTGTAGGTAATGATAGTGACTTGCTGAGGCCATGGTAGTGGCTCAATACATTGTCATGATAGTGACGTCACACCTGTAGGTAATGATAGTGACTTGCTGAGACCATGGCAGTGGCTCAATACATTGTCATGATAGTGACTTCACACCTGTAGGTAATGATATTGACTTGCTGAAGCCATGGTAGTGGCTCAATACATTGTCATGATAGTGACTTCACACCTGTAGGTAATGATATTGACTTGCTGAAGCCATGGTAGTGGCTCAATACATTGTCATGCTAGTGACTTCACACCTGTAGGTAATGATAATGACTTGCTGAGACCAAGGCAGTGACTCAATACATTGTCATAGCGACTTCACACAGATAATGATAGTGACTTGCTGCGGCCATGGCAGTGACTCATTACATTGTCATGATAGTGACATCACACAGGTAATGATAGTGACTCGCTGAGGTCATGGCACTGGCTCAATAGGCCTACATTGTCATGATAGTGACTTCACACCTGTAGGTAATGATAATGACTTGCTGCGGCCATGGCAGTGACTCAATACATTGTCATAGCGACTTCACACAAATACTGATTTAAGAACTTTGGATTCCCATAGATTCCCTTTGTGCAGATTTATAGATATATGACTTGATTCCCTTAAATCTTGACAATAAACAAGGTCTGCCTGCTTGCCAATTTCATGGCCATAACATGATACATGATCGTAACTCAACACAAGCCACAGTGACTCAATCTAGTCATGACAATGGCTTGAGGGAGGGAGGGAATTTGGCTTAATGTCACACTCAAGTTTGTTTCACTCATATGGTGACAGTCAGTTTGGTTGGTGGAGGAAGCCGGAGTACCCGGAGAGAACCACCGCCCTTCGGCAAGTAACTGACAAACTTTCACACATGGACCAGCTGGGTTCGAACGACAATGACTTGATATAGCAGTCTTGAATAATTCCAGGAGTGTGATATCCAGGAGTGTGATCACACTCCCTCTCCATGACTCACTCAACTTTCCACCATACCAGGAGTGATTATCACTCCTGGAAAATGAATACATGTAATGTAGTGGAGAGTAATACTGACAAGAGTGAATCACTTTCGCAATCCAGTAATCACTCTCACAATACAAACTCTAGGAGAGTGATCAATAGCTCTCGCAAATTTTACAAACACGAGAGACTGATATAGGTCAGGAGTGTGACTTGGTTCAGATCATGATGGCTCGAAACAGGTCATTATGACAAAATGGGCTTCGTTATATTGACATGTTGATGTCCTAACTGTACTGAGTTTGTACAGGTCTGGCTTCACAGGTTGTCAAGAGCAGAACGAATTTCAGTTGATCAAAGGATTCATAGAGAAAAGATCAAGAAGAGCAGTTACACAACTTCAACCAGTTGGTTTCATTAAATTAGTATTTGGCTGTTCATCAAGTATGAAATTTGTGTATACCTGAAGTTAATAATCAAAGTAATTAATACATATAAATGTGCATGAAGGCTATGCCACATGTACATGATATATGTATGTGCAGTAATGTGGACTGCCGACTGACTATTTAAATGTTTTGGTTGATAAAGTGGAACTCCTGTGGGCTGGAACATTCTATTTAATGAATCACACACTGAGCCAGCAAGAACTTGTCCTCCTCACTTAAAAATGCACTTTTCGGAAGGATCTACATGTAGGTCACCAGCCACGTTTGTCGGACAGGTATAAATCATTAAGGGCTCTAGCTCAATTAACAGCCACCTTAAAATTTCCTGGTTCAAAGGCTCCTCACAACTGCTACAGGGCACACACACACACGTGTGAATGGTTAAAGATGTTAAACATGACTGGCAATCAGCAAATTACAGGCAGGACCTAAGTAATACCTATTATAATGTCCCAAAATTAAATTTTTTGTCAGACTTGACAATCATAATTGATTTCTTTGACCTGACCTGACCTGTTCCACTAGGTACTACATGAATACTTTTCTCTGATATTTCTATGGTGCTAATTGTAATATAATGGGCAGTAATCTTTCTGCACTATCCACATGCACATGTATGTATCACAAATCAAAAAAAATCATTTTTAATAATAGAGAAAATTTGTCAAGATTGTTGAACAAGTTTGTTCACAGTACTCCTGCTGGGCGATGATTACTTTATTGCTACGTTTACAACAGGAAAGGATGGCATTCTGAAAAGGTCCAAGATGAACACCACTACTGTAGACAGAGATCAGATTTTCTTATTTACAATAACATAATAAACATACAGGTCAATGCCTGGAGCAGTCAGATAAACTATAGGCATCAAAAATTATGTCCACCTATCACTATCAGCAGACAACTTGGACAATAGGGGACTTGCACAATGAACGAGAAGTGCTAGTTCTGTCAGTTGATTGGTCAGCTGAACCAAACTTGAGAAACAGGAAGTGGCAATCACAGAATTTGATTGGATAGTTGATACTGTGTAGGCCTAAGTCTCCCATTGGGGAACTGTGATACAAGTACATGTATACTTGAAATGGGTCTTAAAACCAGGTTATAGGTCAGTTTATTACCCCACAAGTAAATTTGTATTCAATATCTGGATTGTGATTGGTTAAAAGGTCGGGTCGTATAAACCCATATACCCCGCGTGATGTCTTGCTACTCGGGGTATATAGAAAACAACTCACGTGCGATTGGAAACGACGCTCTCGCTTCGAAAGTTCAGCTGACCATATCTCAATATTTATGGAATAACTTTCGCTCACTCTCCAAAATTTAATGGAATAAAGTCATACTGCATTACTTTCACTGAAGTTTCTGACACATAACTCGCCAAAAGGTGTCATTTGTTCCAAAAATAAAAGTCGATTTCTGAATGAAAGCAGATCGAATGGATTGTGTGTGGCGCACCTTTCTCACAGTGCCGTAGCAAAATGCAAACAGTTTCGTAACCGAACTGGCCCGTTGGATTTGTCCGTTGTACCGTTGGTTATAAATGATACATGTAGGCCTTTTTCAGTATTTTTAATGTAAGATAAAAAGGCTTGAGGGGTAATAAATTTGTTATTCAGGTTTTCCACCGGGTGTAGGACACCTCAGGGTGTATAAGTTTCAGTGAGGGTCGTAACTTTCCATACACCTGGGGGGAAACCCTGAATAACTACAGTAATAATATTCCCAATGTCAAAATTATACTATGTGAATGGATCAATTTTCAGACTAATCGAGTTAAGTATCATCATGCGGATTCACTTAGTAGGACTGAAGGTATAGTGGTCATGTCAGGCGACATCAGGTAATCAACCAATCAAATCGCAGCTTCAGGGTGGAAGGAACCGTCCCCGGCAGTCACTGTTTCCAAATTTTTAATTTCCGAATGGCTGTGTTTTGCAATATACGATTTCCAAATTTTGCTGACCATGTTATTTATGTGGCGCCCTGCTGGAGCAGTGGCGACTCACGGTACAATCTAACATTACTTGTTTTCTTGAAATGTAGTGTATCAAAGGAACAAGTGGATATATTGGAATGTATTATGTAAAAAGAATACTGTAGATGTTACGTTCTGGGTCCGTGTAACACTTGACAAATCAGCTTTCCATCTTGCAAAATTGAAATTGAAAAGTAGAAAGATGAAAAACTCTACATCGCTCCTGTATTCGAGCTTACCATTGCGCAAAATTTTGAAATTAAAAAGACGAAAAATTCAACAGCGCTCTTGTATTTGAGCTTTACAAAATGAATATAATATGACATATGATTGATACGTTATTAAATTGACCCCCGTCTCATTGAAATTAACCATATTCTCCCCTTGTACCGTACCAGACCCAAAATAAAAGCATGTCGTAAAATGCAAATGCTGATATTGGGAAAAACAGGACAAATTTTAATGTATGACTCTCAGGCTCCAATATTCTCATGTCATGACATGAATTTATTTTGGAAAGCTGGAATGTGGATGCGATGTAGAGCTTTCCATCTTTCTACTCTTAATTTTGGAAGATGAAAAGCTGACAAATGTGAGAGATGTCGAGCTTTCAATCTTCCTAATCTCAACTTTGCAAGATGGAAAGCTGAAAATTTGTCAAATATTACACAGACTGTTCTGGTCTTGACCGATATCTTAAGTCATCTGTATAGCATGTGTAAAGCTTGCCTGGATCATTCAGTGTTGCTAATTTAACCTTCCACTGCTGAGTTTGCAAACCTATTTCGGAGATTCATGCTGGGAGGACCATGTTAAATCATATACAAATGGATCCCGTCAATTCTTGTTTGCATGATATCAATGAAAGATTACACAATTTGTCCAGGATTGTACATGAAGATAATTTCAATCAAACTAAATTATTTTTTAAATCTTAAATTATGTACATGAAAGATGCAGGACTTGTTTTACACATATAATCAGGCCTTGCATGGACATGAAAGGCCCTGTGTGGGTTTTTCATGGGGACCATATATCAGCCTGGTAAAAAGTAAATGCTGATAATGCAGTCCAATTGAAATCAGCTCCACTGTGAGCATATCAGCCCTATTGAAAGCCTCTACCAGGTCTTTAGATGAAATCAGCATGGTGCAATTTCTAATCTAGGGTGCAAAGCCTGGTTGTCACCTGATGCCCAAAGGGCATGAGGGGGGTTATATTATTGAGATTCATACTTGAGTCCGTCAGACTTCATTTCCGGAAAAAATCTCACTTCGGATTGTTTTCCACGCCGATCCATCTATAGGGGGCACCACCTGTGGGCCAAGTTAAAATTTCATTGCTGGACAATAACTTTTGAAAACTTAATGGAATCTTATGTGTACATGTACATTGCCTCAAGACCTTGCTTGATATTATTTTTCATTTTGATCAGCCTGTAGGTGGTGCCACCTGGGGGCCAAGTTAAAAGTTTGTTTCTGAACAATAACTTTTGCAAACCTGAATGCGTTATTTCCAAATATGGTATGTGGGTAATTTGCCTCGAGATCTAAATTGGAAATTTCATGCCAATCCACCCGTAGGTTGGTCAAGCCGAATTTTGGTAATTATGAATACCTTACCACAGGATCTCGCTTCGGATTGCTTTCCATGCCAGGTACTGAAAATTACACTTCGAAACCAAATAACCATTTTCAACTTCGGGGGACTTCAACCGCTTGTGTTTTCATTTAATATAGGGTATACAATATAGATCAAACATAAATAGCAATCATTAGAGAAGTCACAACAGGTGAAAATATTAACTGATCAACAAGATGTACCTTATGTATGTACTTGTATGCAAACTGTCAAAACAAGTGACCCTAAACAGCATGAACGTTCAAATAACAGGTTCTAATTAACCCACAAAAACAATGGAATCTGTCACTAACTCGCTGTTATCATAAATACATGTAATCCATGACCCTGTACAGTAAATACACTAATAATTCAATAACAGAAAGCATATGTTAAATTTCCCAATCAGGAATTAGGTCAGGGGTCAAAATTAAAACCTGTGACAGGTAGCCAAAAACATTTTTTTTCATGGTTAATACTAACATATTAATTAATACATTACTTGACACAAATGAAACTAATCGGGCCTCAATGTACTGGAAGATATTTTCTTTGTATTTATGCGACATTGAGAAATACAAAAGCAACATTTTTTGTATCATTAGTGTGTTCAGGCTACCACTGAGAGGAGACAGGTGGAAATCTTTCTTACCTCTCAACTGAGATAGGTCATTTTTTTTTAAACATTTTTTTCAACTATTCTAATTTCTAGAAAGGCAGCTGATGGCCTGGTACATATAGTACAACAGTTACAGATGTTGCAAGAACATTTTGTTTCAAATTTCAATAGGCAAACTGATGAAATGTATGGGTGACTGACTGTTAACGATAGAGTGAGTTGAAAACAAGGTCAGAATACTACAAAAATATTTATTATAAAAAATAAAATAAAAATATTGTAGTTTCAACCACTCACCTGCAAGTTCCATCATCTTGACAGCTTTTTCACTATTTCCCAAATATATAGACTCAAAATCGGTACCAGATTTATTTCCCACGGATCATGTCTCTATTAAAATATTAATATCATGGTATGAAGCCACAGGTGACCAATATCAAACAACCATGCGGTCCAGCCACAATGAAGTGATCAGTAACACAGTCCACGTACACCTGTGGTCTCAGACACTGGATCTAGAGAAGCAATATAGTTGATGATGTACCAGCGATGCGGTCGGCCGCCCACTAGCCGAACTGACAAACACACGACGGGATTCCTCATAGCAATGTTCCATTCCGAACACAAGACAAAACCGCTAAGTTATAAATAGAAGTCATCTTTCCCCATCAAGTAGCAGTGCCGGCACACGTGTGGCTGTCAGTCGAGTTCTGGGATGCAATCAGCTGATTCAAGGGAGCAACACACACATACCTGTATGCACAAACTCTTGACTATGCATGTATCTGTAGTATGGTCTTAGAAATTCTTCATCAGCAATTAAACATGTTACTTGCCAGATAGGTAGCTTTCTGCCAAAGTACAGGGAAACTCATTAAAATACCTCATTTGTAGACCTTGTAATGTTGAAAAAAAAAAAATTAAAATTTCAGCAGCAACTGATTTGTTGAAGCGTCAGGTGGTAAAAACTTCTCTCTAAAGTGCAGCTTAAACGACCAAAGTACATGTAACAAAACGAAGAGTTGGAGGTCTTAAAATCTTTCACCAGGTGCTCGATTGCCTCAAACAACGGGAAAAACTGTAGCACACGTAACAAATGATGAGCTAGTTTTCTCAATTTGCCCCGCATACTGAGCCATGTAAATGTCAAATGGCTGCCCCGATGAGTGAGATGAACATCTAGAATCCACTGACTTCTGACAAACAACAAGAGTTACGAGAAAATAGCCGTCTATAATCCACCCACATACAAGGTACTCTTGAAAAATTAAGGATGGCCTTTCCTATACATTATCTTCATATATCATGTCTACATGTACACTACAGGCTATATAGAGGATTGGACTAATAATTGCACCATTGAATCCACAACATTTTGTTAGACAACATTTATAATACTAAAATAGTTGGAACATTAATAATTTTTATGTTAACATCATGTGGGCGATTTGGGTGCCCAAAAGAAACATTTCTGCCAATTTTGTGCCTACCTCAGAAAGGTTTGTGAGTCTCTTAACAATTATTTTTTCAATTTATAAAAAATAATCACCATTAAAATCAGTGTTTCTTTTTGTCCTAATTCCGGATAGGCAATGCCTTTCATGAATCCCTTCAGGTTTATTTTTAAGATTTCAACATGAACATTTTATTTGTCCTATCTACTCTATTAAGATTAACATTAATTCAAAGGTAGAATTAATGTTATACATGTACTACTGTAGCGTAGGCTAAAATGTTGCCTGCTGGAATATCAGAGACCTAAATGTAGAATGCTAATTGCGCTGACACAATCGACTTCATGAATATGCTAGCTTATTGTCAGGCCAAATAGTAAAATGTTTCCCCACTGCATTCAGACTGTTTTAGATATCAATGACAGGGGTCGAAATGTTTGAAATTTTCCACCTGTCCAGGGTGACAGGTGATTTTGTTTTCTACCCGTCCATGCATGCCTTGACCTGAACATGAAATTCAGATAGATTGTCTCTTAATGATAAATGATATATACATGTATTGTTAGGAAATTAAATACTCCAACAAAAATCTTGTTATATTTTTTACTTATTTACTATGGTATACTTCAGATTTCAGCATACAGATACATTAGTTCATTCAATTTAGCGAAGTCAGTGAACGGTCTTTCGTTCTTCGCGAGATAAAATGATGTTCGAAATAATCGTTTCATTTGCTCTATCTCACTCCTTTCCATGTTCATGATGGCCTTGACCAATGGTTGTTCCGCACATTCCTTTAGTGAGATCAAATAAGCAGAATGGCTATATTTATGATCACAACTGATTTCGTGTGATCGGACATTTTCAATGCGTAATGAGTCACAGCCAGTAACAAACTTATTTTGACTCTTGGTTTTGAAATTCTTACAAAACGAACAAAACATCTTCTCAGTTTCTGTTTCAAACATTAACCACGGGTGGTTAATCGTCCATTTGTCACTAAACTTTCCCCATCAAGTAGCAGTGCCGTCACAAACTCTCTTTCTCCGTTTGAAAGTTGTCGCCGTTGTTGTTGCGTCGTCAGTTACAGTGTTGGTGCTGGGCGTCTCGTCTGAATCTGGGGCCAAGTCAGGCATATTCTCGTCAGTTTCAATACGTGGTGGAGTGGCATCGGCACAAGACATATCGTCGGAAGTTTTGCGTTTCAAGAATCGATCCATATTAATTATTATCTGTCAAAATGATGATCAGCGTCGTTGACAACCAGGGGATACGCTTTTGAACAAGATAACACGAATCCGTGACGTCAGCATTTTTGTGTGCCTGGATAACGCTCTACGTCACTAACGAGAGATCCTGAAGGATCTTGGCGCCCACCATTGTCCGATAATTGTAAGCTAATGACAAGAGGATCTTTTTGTCCATTGTTACTAAGAACAAACAAATGATTTGTAATTTTGTTTGCAGAATTTTGAATGGAAGCGAAGACAAATCTCTTTGACACTTTCGCATGAGCTATGAAACATACTCAAGATTTTATCATGAGGAATGAATGCTATTTCCGTTCTGTTTACTGGGCTAGTTTGACTTATCTCTTTTAACCCTATCTGGCCTGGGCTTTTTGGGACCTGTCCATGGAGGGCCGAAATGGCCCCCCCCCCTAATTATTTTTCTTACCCCTTGAGCTAGGGGGCTGAAACTTATCACACTATACCCTTGGGTCAAGCTCTACCAGAAAATGTGAAAAAATCCAAGATGGCCGCCTTGATGATGTCACAGTGACGTCATTTTCAAAACCGGCATTTTTTGGTCGATTTTTCGGTCAGATTTTCCGAATTTTTTATTTTTGCAATTTCTCCGCAAAAACTGCATGATAAATTAGTAAATATTAATGTGATGTGAAATAAAATAGATTTTTCCCACTTTTCATTGCGGAAAAGCAGAAATTTTGAAGAAATATGACAATAATATCCCTTTTCTGCTACCCATGTGTCCGCCATCTTGGATTTACCCATGATTCTCTGCTCGGGGGGTCATGCAAATAGGCTCAAAATGACCCCAATATGACAAACTATAAAGTCACAGGGTTTCAGCTCTCCGTTTTTTGTAGTTCCGGATATAGCGCAGAAAGTTTGGTAGGGGGGGCCATAATGCCCCCAGGCCAGGTAGGGTTAAGATATCATGCTCGAAAATAGTAAGATGGTACAAAACTTAATTCTGAAGGGATCCGGTATGTGCAGTAATGTTGAAACTTTGAAAGTGTCTGAATGCTAATTATCTCTCTTGGATCGCAACACGCAGTAGTCTACAGTTGTCGAGTTGTGAGGTTGTGTCACAAGAGTGAGGTCCCTTGGTGTAGCCGACCTGTCGGCAGACGAAACGGTGGGACAGTTCATGATCACTTGCAATGGCATGGACTAAAGTAATTTGATTTAAAATTTGAAGAAATACATTTTAATTCGGAATCATTTGAACTCCTTGATATAGAAGGTGAAGGTATGGATATATTCTCTTTAGTCAATTTATAGAATATGCCCTACCGTTTGATCCGCCTACTCTTGTGATGCAACGTCACAACTCGGGAATACCGTATTAATTTGAAGCGTAACTTGGATTTTCGAATCGGGCCAAAAAAGTTATCTTGCACAACCAGGCCCCATGTGAGACCTGTGTACCAAATTCGAGAAAGATCCACGCAGTACTTATGGAGAAATCACGATAAAGTTTCATGGGATCCAAGATGGCCGCCTGGTGGCCATATTGGATTTTGGAATCGGACCAGGAAAGGTATCTTGCACAACTAGACACCAAGGGGAACCAGTGTACCAAATTTGAGAAAGATCCATGCAGTAGTTCCTGAGAAATCGCGATAAAGTTTCATGGGGAAATCCAGGATGGCCGCCTGGTGGCCATATTGGATTTTGGAATCGGAGCAGGAAAGGTATCTTGCACAAGTAGACCACAAGGGGAACCTGTGTACCAAATTTGACAAAGAATCATGCAGTAGTTTCTGAGAATTCATGATAACAAAATTTCACGGGAAAATTCAAAATGGTCGCCTGGTGGCCATATTGGATTTTCGAATCGGGTCAAAAAAGGTATCTTGCACAACTGGACCACAAGGGGAACCTGTGTAACAAATTTGAGAAAGATCCATGCAGTACTTCCCGAGAAATCATGATAAAGTTTCATGGGGAAATCTAAGATGGCCGACTGGTGGCCATATTGGATTTTCAAATCGTACCGAAAAAGGTATCTTGTACAACTAGATCCCAAAGGGGAACTTGTGTACCAAATATGAGAAACATCCATGAAGTAGTTGCTGAGAAATCACAATAACAAAGTTTCATGAGGAAATCCAAGATGGCCGCCTGGTGGCCATATTGGATTTTGGAATCGGACCAGGAAAAGTATCTTGCACAAGTAGACTACAAGGGGAACCTGTGTACCAAATTTGACAAAGATCCATGGAGTAGTTCCTGAGAATTCATCATAACAAAATATCATGGGGAAATTCAAAATGGCCGCCTGGTGGCCATATTGGATTTTCGAATCGGGCCAAAAAAGATATCTTGCACAACTAGACACCAAGGGGAACTTGTGTACCAAATTTGAGAGAGATCCATGAAACAGTTCCTGAGAAATCGCGATAACAATGTTTCATGGGGAAATCCAAGATGGCCACCTTGTGGCCATATTGGATCTTCGAATCGACCCAAAAAGGACATCTTGCACAACTAGACCCCAAGGGGAACCTGTGTACCAAATTTGAGAAAGATCCATGCAGTACTTCCTGAGAAATCACGATAAAGTTTCATGGGGAAATCCAAGATAGCTGCCTTGTGGCCATATTGGATTTTCGAATCGGACCAGAAAAGGTATCTTGCACAACTAGACCCCAAGAGGAACCTGTGCACCAAATTTGAGAAAGATCCATGCAATACTTCCCGAGAAATCCTGATAACAAAGTTTCATGGGGAAATCTAAGATGGCCGCCTGGTGGCCATATTGGATTTTGGAATCGGACCAGGAAAGGTATCTTGCACAGGTAGACCACAAGGGGAACCTATGTACCAAATTTGACAAAGATCCATGGAGTAGTTCCTGAGAATTCATCATAACAAAATATCATGGGGAAATTCAAAATGGCCGCCTGGTGGCCATATTGGATTTTCGAATCGGGCCAAAAAAGGTATTTTGCACAACTAGACACCAAGGGGAACTTGTGTACCACATTTGAGAAAGATCCATGAAATAGTTCCTGAGAAATCGCGATAACAATGTTTCATGGGGAAATCCAAGATGGCCGCCTTTGGCCATATTGGATCTTCGAATCGGCCCAAAAAAGGTATCTTGCACAACTAGACCCCAAGGGGAACCTGTGTACCAAATTTGAGAAAGATCCATGCAGTACTTCCTGAGAAATCACGATAACAAAGTTTCATGGGGAAATCCAAGATGGCTGCCTTGTGGCCATATTGGATTTTCGAATCGGACCAGGAAAGGCATCTTGCACAACTAGACCCCAAGGGGACCTGTGTACCAAATTTGAGAAAGATCCATGCAGTAGTTCCTGAGAAATCACGATAACAAAGTTTCATGGGGAAATCTAAGATGGCCGCCTGGTGGCCATATTGGATTTTCGAATCGGACCGAAAAAGGTATCTTGCACAACTAGACCCCAAGGGGAACCTGTGTACCAAATTTGAGAAAGATCCATGGAGTACTTCCTGAGAAATCACGATAACAAAGTTTCCTGGGGAAATCCAAGATGGCTGCCTGGTGGCCATACTGGATTTTCGAATCGGACCAGAAAAAGGTATCTTGCACAACTAGACGCCAAGGGGAACCTCTGTACCAAATTTGAGAAAGATCCATGAAATAGTTCCTGAGAAATCGCGATAACAAGGTTTCATGGGGAAATCCAAGATGGCCGCCTTGTGGCCATATTGGATTTTCGAATCGGACCAGAAAAGGTATCTTGCACAACTAGACCCCAAGGAGAACCTGTGTACCAAATTTGAGAAAGATCCATACAGTAGTTCCTGAGAAATCGCGATAACAAGGTTTCATGGGGAAATCCAAGATGGCTGCCTGGTGGCCATATTGGATTTTCGAATCGGACCAGAAAAGGTATCTTGCACAACTAGACCCCAAGGGGAACCTGTGTACCAAATTTGAGAAAGATCCATGAAGTAGTTCCTGAGAAATCGCGATAACAAGAATTGTTTACCGACCGACGGACGACGCACCACGGATAAAAAGCGATTTGAACAGCCCACCATCTGGTGATGGTGGGCTAAAAATGGTACACGCATGTATCGGGTCGGCCATGCGAAAGTCTGGCGAGTCGACGACGGTAAACAATAAAGGAAAGTCACCTGGCTCCCGAGGATTTTGAATCGGTTCGAAAGGCGAGGGCTTTTTGACGAATTGACAACATAAAATATATACAGTGCAAGGTGAACTTTTTTTTTTCAACCTGTCACATGCAAAATCTACATGTCCGCGACAGGTGGACAGCCGAACTTTTCGACCCCTGAATGAAAATTGTTTGATGAAAATTTAATGTTGTTATTACGTGTACCTATGTACATTTATGCATATACATGTATTATATGGTTTCTATAGCAAATTTCTAACAAGTACTTTTGCAACATTGTACATGTACCTATTTCGTTATGCACGTTTTGGAACAACAAAAAATTTAATTGAATATGGCAATCATCCAGAAATACATGAATGTAAAGTAAAATTCAAATCTAGACAAAGAAATGAAATTTCCAAACAGTGCTGTTGAATTAGTCTCTCATCAACTTTCAATCAGCTTCAATTCATGGGACAAAATTTAATCGGCTGTCCTGATCAATTTGATCACACTCTAAAATCATTGTGAAATAATCATTGTGAAATAATCATTGTGACATAATTCGGACAAATACATGATTCAGATAAATAGTTCAAATTATTATTCTAATAAATTTGATCATCCCAGACTTCTAGTGGGAAATTTCACTTTCTGCGATTGAATTATACATGTACAGTACCCATTGAACAGATTAGAAAATTAACATCCAAGCTTCGCATCAGAAGGTCCATGCTACATGTACATATATTTCCGAGATGAAGACAAAACCACAGGGTGTCACTACCTGGTTAAGTGGTTGTGATATTGTTCATGTACAAGTATCACAGTATCTTAGTGAAGCATTACTGTGTTCACCTCAAGTTCAGCAATAACCCCAATACTGTCAGTGTGTAAAGCCCCAAGCCAAGTTATGCAGGGTATTAACAGTATATTATAAGGACACCTGCTCATGAATGCAGCCTCTTATACCCTGCAGTAACTTCACACTATGTAAGAGGGAGGCAGAGCAATCCAACAGACAGCCAGAGGTAATTCTAGATAATCCAGCCTGCTATCAGCCTCTATGACAGCGAGGACATAACATAACTGTAGTAGGGCTGATGTCATCTCCAACTAAGAAGGAACTAGCTGGGATTAAAAAGACTTTAGAGGCTTCACATCCTGCCTGTATGTCCTTACAAAAACTGGCTTAATTCCCACATCAAAGGTGCTCTTTACAAGCACAATAAACTGGCCATTCAACTGAACAATAAATATAACTCACATGTACATGTACAAAGATTATGTTGCCCACACAATTCACCTCAGCAATCAGCAATTGCCGAGGTAAATGCCGTGACATAAGCATTTCACCTCAGCAATGTTTAACATGGTGTTAAATAGGAATTATTTTAATATGATGTTATTTTTGCCGAGGTGAATTTTTCGAATTGTGTGGGCTGCTGTTCATGTTTTATGTGTTGGGAAACACTGTACATCAGGGGGTACCCTTATGGTAATCCCTCTAATGATGCAATCCCCTATCAAATTCAAGCACCCCAAATTTTGGAGACAAATTTTAATTGACTGTTCTACTACTTTTCTTCACCCCCTAAAATCATTGAAGTGATGAAGAAATAATGGATTATCCGCATGATTTTGAACCATTTTGTCAACTTCCTGGTCTAATGAACTTCCCCCTCGACTCTGTAGTGCAATTTCAGGATTGGATAAGACTTTTCGCTAGCCATGAGTCTCTGTGTCTTTAAGACACCTATTTTGAAATGAAATCACCCAAAAAATTTGAACATGTAAGAGATCGGAGTGAGACACCCTGTTGCCAGGAACATGAGGGTGAGACTCTCAAAACCCCTCGGCTTACACCAAGCAATTAAGAAAAATGCTGAGAATG
The DNA here is from genome assembly GCA_036873755.1 of Hanleya hanleyi. Taxonomy (NCBI): domain Eukaryota; kingdom Metazoa; phylum Mollusca; class Polyplacophora; order Lepidopleurida; family Hanleyidae; genus Hanleya; species Hanleya hanleyi. The sequence continues at coordinate 2,476 of JAVTVY010044263.1, read as the reverse complement.
TGCAACATATTATTGCTATATTTACTAATCATCCAGAATTGTCCTTTTTAGAGCATATCATTAATTCTGCAGATATAACAGCTCTACATTCAAGAACATATATCACAAAACCATAGATTATTACACCCAAAAAGGGGCACAACTCTGTAAAATCAAGAGATGAATAATTATTTGTAGGCTTCTAGAATACAAATAGATAAATAAGTTTCCAAAATTTTGTAGCTGAACCAAACACAGTTCTTCAGACGTAACTGGTTACATTCAAGCATATCCAAGATTAGTACACCAAAAAATGGGCATAACTCCTGTATAAAATAAGGGCCGAGACGATGAATTTTTTTGTACGCTTCTAGAATACAACTAGATAAACAAGTTTCCAAAATTTAGCTCTGTACCAAACACAGATCTGCAGATATAACTATATATCACAAAATCAAAGATTATTACATCGGAAAAGGGGCATAACTTCCCAAAATATGGGCGAAGACGTCTAATTTTTTTCGAAGGCATCTAGAATACAATTTCCTCATAATTTGACATAATTAGATATAACTGGCTACATTCAAGCGCCATGTACGGTAATTTCCCTATTAATTCACCTTCCAAATTTAATTCGAAAACGGCCGATTTTTCCGCTGTCGTGATTTTGTCCATCCTAATAAAACGAACACGGGAGCATTTTCAATATCTGTGAAACAATAAATTCGAACACTCCCGTTTTCGCCACGGAGTTCGTGCCGATGAAAGTAAAGTGAATATGTTAGGCTACTAGAATCTCGTATAGTATATCGGCGTATGCTATTATTTGTAAGCGCAGAGAAACAACAGGGAATGGTACAATATAATCAGACTGAATTACTATTACTTACAGTCTACAAGGAAAACAATTGATTCAATTAACTCCGCAGTCCTGTAATTTTATCCTATAACTTGATCGCGTTTCGCCGCAGTCGGGAAAAATATATACGGTAGTCCCCCGCACGTGGTCGAGTGTCTGCACACGGCCCGCTATTAAATCATTCTTCAGTTTCCAGCGTTCGTATATCAAATATCTTTCTTTAAACCAGAATTCCTTTATTTGAAAAACACACATTATTTTAAGTAACAAATTTGAGAGATCTTCAATGTTAATATATTTGTTCGTCGTATATGCTAAACCCCTCGCTGTCCCCCATTTACCTGCCCGACCTGCCCTGTATTATTCGTATGGGAGGCACTTGGGCCTGTTCAAAGGAGGCACTGGAAGGGAGCAGAGTTCAAACTTTGTCGGGTGACGTTCCCGCGGAGATATCAAGTTGTAACGTGTGTGCTGGTGAATTGCATCAGATTTCTTCACAGCAACTGAATTCTTCGTTTTGGGAAAGCAAGATGCGATTTAACCTTTCGGTATGCTGTATGCTATTCGTTATATTTTTAGGTGAAGTGGACAATCAAACGACCATTATTTGACGTCAAAAATGAGCCATCACGAAAAGCCTTTTGGAAGGATGTACATTTAACGTTGATTTTATTTTAGTATTTTGATCAATACAAATTTCTAAAAATAAAAAATCTGGACTACAATTCTCGAGCATCACTTGTTTGTGCATGACAACGTATCGACAGGCCTGGAAGATCACAAACAATGGTGAAAGGGTTTCCTTTTTTCTTTCAGAACATCCATTCCCCCCTCCCTCCCCCTAACAGTCCATACGTCCATGTTATTATCCACACGACAAGGTGAGGTATTTACGCAGACCCCATGTGGTAAGTATTTTTGACCGTAAACAAACCTACAGAATTACGGTGATCGATCTGACTCGTCCTGCATTCTTCATCAGGTTCTCTGATTTTTCTCCCTTCTAATAATACTCAACATACAATACAATATCTAATAGCATGTTCGTGAAAGAGGCCGTATTTTTATTATTATCATTATTAAGGTTCACTGTATAGGAAACAAACTTGAAACGATGTGTTCACATCGCACGACATAATAGTTTACCCCCTCAGTGCCCCTCAATTTCCTACTGAAACACCAAGCCTCCACAGGAATGGCATTTGCTGCAGGTCTCCTTTGATATTTAAATTGTCAATGGCTACATTGTTTTGAGTACCGGGATAGTTTGCTAATGAAGTGTTTAGTTTATTTTTAGCCTGTCCAGCTATTTCCCCATTCAGCACAGCTTGTCCTCCAGAGAAAACCACATAAAATGGGAGAATCCAAAGTCAGGATAGGGGTGACAAGATGTTTCAGTTTCCAGTGGAGAGAATCTGAACAGCATGAAATATATAGTGAAATAGGAGAGTCCATGTGCAGCATGCAAGTTTCACCCAGACTGGAAATGACACTTATTCATATGCAAATGAGATCGTGTGTAATAACATTGAATTGACTGCCTGGGGAATACCTTGTCCCTTCGGAACCCCAAATTCAGCTCTGGGTGAGGATGGGCGATTCACCAGCAAGAGGCAATTGAAAGGGGTTTCAAATTAA